>JAHWFP010195195.1:31934-50106 GCA_023313725.1 Lithobius niger
GCCTAATCACCTTGCCAACCAAAGAGGATTAGTGTACCGTGTTCCTTGCCAAGAATGTGATTCCATCTACATCGGAGAAACCAGAAGGACCCTCCTTCAACGCATCAAAGAGCACGAAACTGCTACCATTAAGGGAGATCGTCGGAATGGAATCGCTCAACACCATCTGAGAACACAACACCCCATTGCCTGGAACAAGGTTTCCATTCTGATGAATTCCAACACTCACAACGATGCACATTTGAGGGCCCTTGAGTCTTTGGCGATTAGGCGATTATAACTCTTTAACATCCATTAATGAACATCACGGGACCGACATACGAAGGCATTGACAGATTGGTGGCACCTACGCTGGCTGCCAAGCTTGATGCTAAGTGGGGTATCCAGATGGCAAGTGAAGATCAGTGATGCATCCCTCCACGCGCGTGTCTTTGAAATCTAGAATTTGCGAACTTTGACAGTCATGTAGTTTTCGGACGTTTTTGTGTTGACAATTTTTTTCTGAAGAAGGTGAATGGGGTGGAATTCACCGAAAATTCAAAGGAACTTGTGTGTGTGTTTCTGCCTGGTGGTGGTTGTGTGTGTTTTTTTGAAGTTAGGTGAGTTGATCGTAAATTCCAAGATGGAGGGATGAGGCTGACCGTTTAATCTGATAAAATACCGTGTGGTCATTTAATCGTTGTTAAGGAGGCGTGATTGGCTGGTGACTGCCGTTTGCTGGCTTCCCATTGGTTAATTGTCGTTATAAAATTATAAAGGTATATTCTCCTTGAAAAAAATAGCAAAAAATCCCCCTTGGACCATTGTTGAAACAAATTTTTCGCAGTTGATTGTTAGCTTCGGAAATGTCAACTTTCCCTGCTGGGAGGATGGTCCATAATTGTTGCGCCATGTAGGCAGCGTGTGGTCCAACAGTGCTCACTTAGGCAGCGTGTGGTCCAACAGTGCTGTCAGTGGGAGTACGGCTGGCAATCTGAGTAGCCCTCTCACAACAATGAAGTACGTGCAGCGAACAGGTGGAAATACTGTTTGAGTTGCTTTATGGATATTTAAAAACCAATATCCCAGAATACCCATTTAGCAGTTAATTTACATTACGCAAAGGTACGAAATGTTTAACTGCTAAATACTAAATTACGTCAAGAAAATATACTGACAACAGAAAAAAGTCTACAGAATATTTCTACGACTGGATTTATAACATTTAAAACAGCAAGAATCTACCAGTAGTGTTTACGTTAAGCCATTAGCCGGTTTTTGGCTTATGTGTGGTAAAACATTTGAGCTCTCAGGTGGGCAGACTGTCGGAGCGATTGATGGCTATCGTTTGTTTATGAACTAAAGCCTCACGAAATACGCGTACTCCCATTCTGATCATTTTCTTGATCGTTTTACATGTGGAATGTCTGTCAGCAGCATAAGAGTTGCAGCATGAAAGCTCCTCGAGCGTAGCGACACGACGCAGAATGAGCGAGCGACTCCGCTGGTCTACATTATTAAGATCGTGTGATGTGCGTGTGTGTGCGTTTGTGTGTTTGTACCTCTACTTCTCTGGAACCAAAGCATCTACATAGTTAACATGGGATGACAATTAAATTGCGTTCAGGATAGGCCTACTTTTATCGCTGTAACTAGATATTATGACCCTCAAATATGCAAAAAACTCTGAAAAAATAATGTCAAAAGTTTTTTTTTTAAACCTTTATGATGTTGGATGGGTGTCAACATTCGTGACGTCGTAGTTTGTCCATGATACGTTGCTCGCGTATTTGAATAGTTTTCACCGACTTTGTAATGCTCTTGAGGACGAAGATGAGGTCCCCGGGTACGTAATAGCATGTCCTAGGCCGCTTCGGCTATCTCCTTAGTCGGTTTGCTGATTCGACCCAAAAAAAATATACCAAAATAAATAAATAGAAAACAATACGACAAAGATGATGGAGAAATGGAGACAAAATTTTGGGCCAGTGGTTTTAAAGATTTTCACAAACATAATTGAAAAAAAAATCATATTCTTTCCCGACTGCTGCTGTGAAGAGGCGAAAGAGCTAAGTACTCCGTAAATAACGTTACGACAAAGTGAGATTGGTTTGTTATTGACAGGGCGAAACAATAGCAGTACTGATAGCGAAAACAAACAGCCAAATCTTATTTTTTTAAATGATGTAGATGAAATAAAAATTCTTAAAATTTGTGAAACAAGGAAACCCATGTCAAGTCTGGTACTAAAAAAAAGGAAAAGTGGCACGTTATTCCTGGTGTTCGGCCCTTCTACTAAAAAAAAAAATCTATACCAAGAGCAGCGTAAAGGAGCATGAATAATAAAATTACCAACCATTTTAGTTCAAGCATGCAGCAACTTGCGTGAGACAGCGTTGAAACGGCCTTGCAGCAAGGACAGATAAGGCATCTACAAGCCAAGGCCGACTGGGGAAGAAATCCTGTGTCTCGCATCCTGGCTCATTGCCAGTTTAGGTGCGTGTCAGAAAAGGGATGGCTTCTTCAAGCAAAGGCCGACTGGGTACAAATCACATGCCTCGCCTCCTGGCTCAGTAACAGTTCAATCGCGTGCCGGAAAGAGAATATATCTTCTTAAAGCCAACGCCGACTGGGCTGCAACTCGCGTGTCTCGCCGTCAGCAGCATAAGAGTTGAAGAATGAAAGTTTCTCGAGCGTAGCGAGACGACGCGGAAAGAGCGAGTGAAGCGAGCGACTCCGCTAGTTCTATTTATTAGCTTACAAATAAAAATTGCTGTATTTTCTTCTGATTGCTTAAAATTTTCTGTATTAAAACCATCCATGCCTGTTGCCTTGTGTTTTTTAAGTTGTTTTATTATATTTTTTAATTCCGTTATTGTTGGATTTTGTACAAAAAAAGTTTTATTATTTACGTTAACAAGTTTCCTTTTAAATCTTTTCTAGTGTTGTTTTATAATGATATCCCTCTTTATAGTTCTTTATTTTTGTTCACATTTTTCCTTTTACTTTGGTATTTGCGTTATGACAGTATCATTAAAGTCATTTGCAAGTTGTTGTACATTTGTTTCTTTAAAAACTCTCACTAGCTGATCATCAATATCTTGTTTTTTTTCTTTTGTTTCCCATTTATTTCATCAATAATATTCCATGTTTTACCATTATTGGTTTCCTCTACTTTACCTCTATAATACTCTTGTTTACATTTGTCAATTTTTTTCACAATTTCATTTTTCAAAGCTCTATATTCTTGCAATAGCTGTGGATTTATGCTTTTATTTTATTTTTTGATTTTTGTCCATATTATTTATTTTTAAAATTTATCATCTGAACAATTTCATCAGTTATCCATTCTTTTCTTTTTTTTATTTGGCTTTTTAGGTACTTCCTTATTATTATGATTTTTCTCTTTGTTATCAGTTCAAAGCCAGCATACAGTGATGTAATGGTCTGCTATTTTTTTTTAGAACTCCACTGTTGATATTCTCGTTCACTTTCGTTAATTTTACGTAAATATGGTCAATACATGACTCTTGGAGTTTCACTAAATTGTTGAAAATTTTGGCTTTTTCCTTGTTACAGATTCAATTAGATTTTCAAAGCCTGCCTTCGCCATTACATTTTCATATTTAGCAATGTTAAGTTGATCTTGCTTATCTTCGTTTCCATCTTCACCCTTAAGAGTGTCAATATTTATGTCTCCTATAATTATTGTATTTTCATTATTATTATTTTTTTGGTATGTTATTTTTTTTAGTTCATGAATGAATTTTTTTATTCGATGCAGGGCTTCTATAAATTGCTAGTATTTTACATCTTTGCAGTCCTTTCTCTAGCGTAATTTCAATATAATCCTTCTCCACAATTTTTTTTTAGCTTCAATTATACTAATACTATCTTTTACATTATATCATAATTCCTCCTCCTCTGATTGTTTTTTCCCTAGTTTTGTCATAGTTAACATAACCATTTAGAACCATTAGAACCATTTATAGTTTATAGTTATTTGTTGTTTCCTCCTGTTTAATATTCACTTCAGTTAAAATTATTATATCCCATATCACTGCAGTTTCTAACATTTCATCTAAAAATAAATCCTAATTTTTTCGTAGGCTTCTTATGTTCACATGAAAAACTTTTACGCTACAATTGTTACCAATATCTTTTTCGACTTCTGTTTTAACTTCATTTTTTCAAATATTTTGTTTGTATACATTGTTATTGTTTTGTTGTAAATCCTCTTCTGATTTAACAATTTTCACTTCACTTTTATTTTCGTTTCTTCTCATCATTATTTTTCCTTTCCTAAACCAAACATACTTGTGATCATTTGTCGAGGCATATTCTTTTTTTTTTCCAAAAAAGATTCCTAAAATAAGGAGTCATGTTCTCATTAATATAAACACGGCTACGATCCACGTTCCTAACAATATCATCATTAGTGACAACTTTTTTTTTTTTTATTATCCAACCATGCATCTCTAAATTACCTACTTTTAAATTGTATGATTATCGCACTTTTTTCCCCCCTTCTTTCTGTTGGGTATTCGATGCGCAGTCTCCATATGTTCTGGTTTATAGTCACGTATGTTGTAGTTATTAGCCACAATCTGCACTATTTCTTTTAAATTCTCTTGTGGCATCCAGCCTAGTTGGTTAATTTCAATGTTTCTGTTCCTATCATACTGATTTACTTCCAACAGAGTGGAAATTTTCCATATAACGCTTACTTCCACACTCCACTTCCACACTCCACAAAGTTCCTTATCTAGCTAATTTTTGGCTGCAGACTGCAGCCTTCTTCAGGCTCTTCGAAGGTAAGTTAATCTTCTGTTTACATTCTTCGTTGTGAACACGATCGCCATCCGAGTTTGAAATCGCCGCTTCGCGTAGCCTCCCGAATTTAGAAGACCATTCGTCACTGCCAAGCCTCACGTCTTCAGTAGTCTGTTCCCCATCTCAGTTTCCATTTTGCATTCAGTTGTTTTCTCAGGTCGACTCCAATTAGGTTAGACACTTAAGGGGAGGAAGGGCCCTGTATATTCATCAGTGGTACGTTTCCAATTTCATGGAGCTTAATTGCAATAGATTCCAAATTTCTCAGATGTCTGTCCCATCTAGAATTCGAACGAATCGGTGTCTCAGTTCGGGAGGCGACGCGAAGCGGCGATTTCAAACTCGGATGGCGATCGTGTTCACAACGAAGAATGTAAACAGAAGATAAACTTACCTTCGAAGAGCCTGAAGAAGCCTGCAGGCTGCAGTCGAAAATTAGCTAGATATGGAACTATCTGGAGTGTAGAAGTAAGCGTAATGTGGAGAATTTCCACTTTATTGGAAGTAAATTTAATGTAATGTTCTACAGTAATGAACCTCAACGTTACGGACTTTTTTTTTTATCATACTAGTCTTTGTCATGCGTGGACATTGCCAATTCATGTACTGTTTTTTCCAGTTGCTTTTCCGTATCTTGCTCCAAAACAGCAATTCTTGCGTCCAATTTTTTCGTCTCTTGTACTTTGTGTTTTTGTTTTCCAACTTCAATATTCTTCGCTCCAGTTCCTTTATTTTTCCTGTTGCTTTTTCTTCAACTTTTTCTTCACTTCAATAATATCGTTGCTCCGAAAGTCCAGTGATTTTATTATTTCTGTTTGATCCTTTTGTAATTTATCTATTGTCTTCTGTACTCCCAAAAGTGTGTCCGTTTCTTTTCAATTCTGACCATCATTTTTTTGTAAATTGTTCATCTCTGCCTCATTTCCGGTTTCACACACATTTTCCTGCTCGTTTTCACTTTCACTTTCTTCCTCTTTGTTACTTGTTACTTGTTACTTTCTGTATGTGTGACGGTTTTTTCATGTTCCACTTCTGTTTTCTTTATTCTGCAATATGAACATCTCCACTCTTTTTTTTTTTTTTAATTTTTTGCACCCCAAGTTTTTGCTGTCACTTTTGCACAATTGTAGTGACATTTTTCTTTGCATTGTCTGCGCACATCATTATCATTTTGATTTCCCAATTTTTTACATTCTTTGCACTTTATTTTTTTTCCGGTTTCATTCCGGATCAACCAGTTTCATTCCGGGTCACAAAGTTCAATGAAACAAACATTCTTTAACAAAATAAATGGCCGTCTTCCCCTCACTACTTTTGATCAGACTGCCTCAAATGTTTTTGCTCTGAACAAATACTTCCAACACTTACTTCGTTTTGTTTGTTTGTCTCTATGTCTACTCTAAACATCACCAAGGTCACTCCTGACTTTTGGGTGTGAGCAGCACTCGTTTTCCTTCCAAATTCTTACATTTTCTTCCAGCGTTTACAGTCTCCAACATCCATTGAGGCAGCCAGGTTGAATGATAATAATAATAAAAGTATAATAATAATAATAATAATAATAATAATAGTAATAATAATAATAATAAAAGTTTATCACAATATGTGAAAGGATACAGAAGGGCCACAGAGTAGCCACTAACTCCAAGCAGAAATAAATTTTAAAAAAGAGTAAGACCAGCCATAGCTGAAGTTTACAAAATAAAACAACTCAAATCATAAACAAAAGAAGAAATTTGTTATGCTGTAGTTAGCTAACGAAACTGGATAGGTCTGTTTTGTGATTTTTTTTGTAACGTATGAAAAGTGGACAAAATCACGTCAGATGGAAGGGCATTCCAAACACTCACAGCCCGATGAGAGAAGTACTTCTTCCGACAATCCCTACGAATCTAATTTTCAGTTAATTTAAGAGGTGATCTCTAGTACGATTATTACCTCTGACTTCAAAAAATATACCACTATCAACGATTAAGTAAATTAAACAGAGCTCGGCACATAACCTACGCAACTCAAGTCCAAGCTTAAAAAATGTAAACACTCCAAGTAGGTCATATTTTTAAGACCTGGTAAAAATGTGGTGACCGCACCTAATCAAACTCAACGTGATCGATGTCTCTAGTTAAGTGTAGTGACCAAACTCGCAAGCGTATTCCAGTACTGGTCTTATAAAGTACGGTGAAAAGCCACATTAAGATTTTTAAATCACCAGAGACAAAGCAGCACCTGAGCAAGGAAGCTCTATATCTGGCTTTCTTAACAACAAAGTCACATTGTGATCCACATTTCAGATCGCTGGTGATCCGTACACCAAGATCTGTAACCAGAAATACATGGCCAAGAATGCTACCGAGGAAGGTATAATCCGACTTATTATTCTTAGCTCCGATATGAAAAGTCTGTTAGGGACCAGATAACGGTAGTTGCCATCGAACAGACCAGTTCTCAAGGGTCTTATCTTAAGTAAAGATGAAAGATCACAGTGGTCATACATAACCAGTTTCGATATGGAAGAATACAATTTAACATTGTCAGCAAATTTTGGTATTTTAACATTAAGAGTGACTAGATCATTTATGCAAATCAGGAACAGAAGAGGTCCTAAACGGACCCTTGGGGAACCCCCACTGTTAACATTACATTCAGAAGATGGCGCAGATCCCACACAGACTTGTTTTGACCTATTGACTAGAAAGACCGTTATCCCCTTCAAAACATAACTGTCTATTGCATAGCTGGGGGGCCCAGCCTTTAGTGTTTGGTACAATGGATTCAGTATCAAACGGTAAGAAGCAAATAGAAACCACTACAATGGGACCCTTAAGGTATTATCGTAATCATACACATATGAAAAGAGTATCTAACATTAATTTATTTTTTGGCGCAATGTCAATCTTTTCAGTTTTCTTACCTCTCTCGGCAAGGATTTGAACCTGCTTTTTGAGTTGACCCATCATTTTATTAATGCTTGCTCCAGCCTGCCTATCGCGCAAACAACTTTCTTCACTGGTATGTTTAGTTGCCGCTCCAGAAAACTTGTACCTTTCCAGTTGTAGTTCAGTTTTAGCGTCAGCTTTAACCTGAAGCGAGTTGTGGAATGTAACTGATTGAGTGTCAAGACATGTAAGTCATTATTAATTAACACAAATGCAAACATATTTTATAAACTAATATCTCGAAAAACATCGCTGTAATTCATACTGTGAAAATACCAATCCATTATTAAAATAACACCACAATTTCTCTTAATTCACAACACGGACTCACACTCAGTCCAGCAAATTTTCGATGTCACCCAGATATCTTTGTCAGGACTTGAGGATTTCTCCGGCTTTCTACATCATCATCATCTTCATCCACTAAAATGTCATCTGCCTTGCTCACTTTTGCATTCGAATTTGGTCGGCCTCCCGTATTTATTGGGCTGTGCGCGCGTGAGACCCGAGCGCACAGCCCAATAAATATGGGAGGCTGCAGTCACGGCCAAATTCGAATGCAAAAAACCAGTGCATCCCTTCCTCGCTTTTTTCGTTTTGCTTTGGTCCCACGCCCCCGGTTGCTCCTCCCTACTTTGTTTTATTTTCGATACTGAATACCATTGCGATTTTCTTTTGTATCCTTTAAAGTCCTACAGAAGGCAGTGTGTCATCAGCTGGTAATGCAGGTGCATCTTGTTGGTTGTTACTGATTGTTACCTCGCCCGTTTTCATCGATAGTAATCCCCGTCCCCATCCCAGCGGCAGTGGCCATTTTGGCCTAGTTAAGGGTTTTTATATAATAGTTGATTTTTGTTGATTATTTTCTGATTTTCTTCTTGCAATCCAGCGAGAAGACGCCGTAACCCCTTCACCAAGTTCACTGTGAATAGTAAAGAAACCAAAATATTATGAATTAACGCTTTTGAGCTTAAGCAACAATATATCGTCGTTGCAATTCCGCTACCAAAAAGCCCAAACAACGATATATCGTTCGCCCATTTCACTTTCACTATTAAAAAAATAATAATTCAATTGTGTACATCGGAGGTGTAATACCGATTGACTTAGGCATTTTGGAACGTATATTTTCAGTTAATTTCGATTAATAAAATTTAATATCATCTTTTTATTACCTTAATCAATGGTATTGTTGTCGTTGAAAGGACGTTTTTAGTAAGGACATGTAATTTCCGCGATAATACTAGGCATGATTTTGCAGTAAGTTTTATTGCGATGAAGGTGTAATTTTGCGGGATTTTGGTGCAATTTTGCGGTGATGGACTGGTGGCTGAATTCAATGAGTACACAATTACAGCCTAATTTTCTAACATATACGCACCACGTACGTGGCTGGTGATAATAGACTGCGCACTTATAGCTGCCTAGTGCCCACAGCATTGTTTGATGCGGATTTATCTGAGTAATGCTTCGGTGAGAACTGCTCCAGAATTTTGTTCCAGTTAGCTAGTTGTCAAATATGTTGGCATGAAAGATAAGGCCATTTTTGCGGTAAATTTTGCGCTGTTTTTGGAAATTTGTGGCATTTTGGGATATTTACTGAATTTTGCGACAATTAATGTGGTGTTTTTGCTTCAGTTAGTGACTGTTTACCTACCACATCAAGAATAACTTTCATAACTCATTTAGAGAAAATGTTGTGAAATTTGCGATTTTGCAAAATCGCAGAAATTACATGTCCTTAGTTTTTAGTGTGCCAGTTCGTGCTTAAATAAGGCCTAAGACAGGAGGTTAATTTTTTTAAAGCATCTTACACCTAAAATCAGCATGTACTCAATTTTTAAGCGGCCTAACAGCAGTAATTTTAAAGTCGTAGTTTAAACGTAATTTTAAACCAAATTACCAACGCAGTTTTGAGTGTCGCTAACTTTTGTAGTTCACTTCTGGTAGTAAAAGATGTCATTCAAACGCAGGCTTGTTTGTGGTGCTTCGAAATTTACTGTAATTCCATCTAATATCTGCAGGAGTTACATCCATGTGTAAAAATTACAACAGGTTATGAAGCCCAGAACGCTTATAATGCGCCGAATAGGTTGGATGGACTAAAGTAAGACTGTTCTTACCGATCAGTAGAAGGCCTAAAATCGATAGCGCTAACGAAGACAGCTTAGGCCCAACGCGAGCGCCAAAAACGATTCGCTATAACGAGAGCAACCACGTTCGACATCACAAAGAAGAGGAAGTCAAAATTCAGATTTCAGATAAGTGAAGCCGAAATACTTACTGAAGAAGTGATTTTAAAACTTTTGATGAAAATTATACAAGTATCAGCAAAAGAGACCTAAAATCAAACGAAGATGCATCGGAAATTCTAGCGAACCTCGCTGTGACGAAGCACGCGGTCGGCCGTTGCACAGAATCCCGATACGAACGAACGAAGCAACAGGAAGTGGAAATATTTTTGTGTAACCGAAACGAAAAAGATTGTATTTCCGTAAGTATTATTATTTTTAAATAAAATTAAAATCAAACATGGTGACTGTAGGGAATACAGATGATTTTAAAATTCCCAAATTAAACTTTAAAAATTACCATGCCTGGTCAATCAGAACCCGTGCCGTACTTGTGCAAAGAAGAGTTTGGAGTGCTATTGATCCAGGATATGGCCCATCCATGACCACAGACGAAAGAAAATGTAATGAGAAGGCGTTGACATTTTTTTTTCTTGTAGTGGATGAGTTATCTATACGATATTGGTAATTGTTCAAGAGCGAAGGAAGCGTGGGAAAATTTGGAAGAGATACATACCAAATATGGTTTGTTGCACGTGATTCAATTCATGCGGGAATTTTTCACCATAAATATGAAAGGAGGAGAAAAAATGACGTCATATTTATGAAGAATTATTAACATCCACAGGAAATTGACTGCATGCAGTTACAATTTCAATGAGGTGATGCTTATGGGCCTACCCAAAAGTTATGAATCATTGATTTTGAACTTAGAATATCAAGAAAGTAACTTAACCAAAATTGTAAAAGCTAAGCGTTTATTAGAAGCGAAGAAAAAAAGTAGGGATGAACCATTCAAGAGCGAACCAGAAGAAGAAAAAGCTCTGTTTACCAAAGTAAGACAAACCACAAGTCAGCAAAATAAAAAAGAAAAATGAAGATGGGAAAAAGCAGCCAAATAAAAATGGAAGAAAGTTCTTTAAATGCTACTGTTGTGGAAAATTGGGAGACATCGCTCGAAATTGCCCAGCAAAAGAAGACGACAGTCGAGGACAAGACGACAACGCTAGTCCTAAAACTCAAAAAGGCAATGAAGAAGCCAAAACGAGCGAAAAGGCCAGAGCGACTAGAGTTGTGACTTCATCTGGAAAAGCCCTGAAGACAGCTGAAGGCACAGGAAACATGATAGAATCATGGTACTTAGACAGCGCGGCGACGGACCACATGTCTGTTAACGAAGAAAAACTCACCAACTTGAAGTGTAGATCCTCTACAGTAGCGGTAGCTAACGGTGAGAAGATGAATATCATGGGAACGGGAGACGCCTGTCTGAACATTTCTGAAGACAACGGAGGAGTCATTATAATACTTGCTAATGTGTTAAGACATCCCTGACTTAGATGGCAACCTGCTATCAGTAGGCAGAATTGAAGAAATGAGATACGAAGTACGATTCAGAGATGGCAAAGCTTCAGTAGTGGAACAAGATGGGACAGTAATTCTTACTGCTCGTAGGGGGAATAGACTATACAAAATAGATGAAGTACAGCAGTCAGTATACTCAGCCAAAAGTCAAGATGAAAATCTGTGGCACCAAAAACTAGGCCACATGCATCATGCAGCGGTGAAAAGTACAGTCGACGAGGACCTACTTGAAGTAAGCCTAGAAAATGAAGATGGCGAGGAACTGAAGTGCGAAACATGTATGAAAGGGAAACTTGGAAGACTATCATTCCTAAAGTCAAGCAGTGGCAAGCCATCCCAAATTTTAGAAGTCATACATTCAGATGTAGTTGGAAAAATAAATCCTACTTCCAAAGGAGGATCGAACTATCTAGTGACTTTCATAGATGGACATTCGAGATATGCGAAAGTGTATCTCATGAAGAAAAAGAGTCAAGTATTGGAGAAATTTCACGACTAGAAGCTGCAAACACGCATGACATGAAAGTGAAAATACTACGCTCGGACAACAGCGGAGAATACCGAAGTCGAGATTTTGACGAGTATCTCCTAAAACACGGAATAAGAAGACAACTAACAATTCCTGGAAATCCACAGCAAAACGGATTGTCAGAGAGATTTAACCGGACGCAGATGGACATGACGAGGTGTTTGCTAATACATTCCGTATTACCAAATCACCAGTGGGCCGAAGCAGCAAATACGGCACCTCAAAATAAGAAACTTGTGCCCGTCAAGAGAACTAGGAGGAGCAACACCTTCATCAATCTGGAACAACAAAGAATATGACATCAGTTATCTAAAAGTTTTCGGATGTCAAGCTTGGGCAACAGTAGGAAGGCACGTCCCCAAACAAAAGCTTGATCCAATAGCAGCAGAAACAGTTTTTGTAGGCTATCCAGACGGAGTCAAGGGGTACAAATTGTGGGACTTTAGAGAGGACAAGATTATCTTAAGTAGAGATGTGAAGTTTGAAGAAGCTGTCTTCCCATTCCTAAGAGAAAATGCCTCCAAAGTCAAGGCGAAAGAAAACCACTCTTTACCTCTTGAAATCATTTTAGAAGACGAGGTACCTGCAGAAAATGAAGAAACCGTGCTTAGTAAAGATCTAAAGCAGGGGGAGTCATCCGAAACTGACGAGGAGAGACAAGATGAATCACCAGAAGAAAAGTTCCTTGAAATTGATGAAAGTCGATACGATCAAGACCGAACCATTTTGCCTATACAAGTATAACCATTTTGCCTATTCAGAGGTCGTTAAGACAAGCCGAAAAGAGAGAGTTTCAAATGAAGTGTAACTCGTCTCGATTCAAGGACGAAGGCCTAGAAGAACCAAAGTCTTGGCAAGAGGCTCAGGAAGGAGCTGAAGCTAAAGAATGGAGATCCACCATGGAAGAAGAAATGCGGAATCTAGACGAAAACCAGACGTGGGAACTAGTGCCTAGAGCTCCAAATAGGAAGATCATCAGATCAAGATGGGTCTTCAAGAAGAAATTTATGCAAGAAGGCAAATTGGAGAGATACCGTGCGAGACTGGTGGCGCAAGGTTTCATGCAAGTACATGGAGCAGATTACCCAGAGACGTACGTACCAGTAATTAAGTTGAAATCCGTAAGAACGCTGATTGCTTTAGCAGAAGAGCTGGGCTGGAAGGCGCATCAAATGGATATCTCCGCGGCATATCTTACCGAAACTTTAAAGGAAGAAACTTTTAGGTACAGCCACCAACTTTTTTGAAGAAAGGAAAAGAAGACTATGTGTTCAAATAAAATAAAATTTTGTACGGACTACACCAATCGGGCCGAGAGTGGAATACATGCTTGGATGTATTTCTGAAGGAAATTGGACTGAAGGAGTCAACAGCCGACCCATGTATGTATTACAAATAAGGCTGTACCGAACGAGAATTTTTCAGCCGAACCGAACCAAACCGAACAAACTTTAAATAAGCCGAACACCGAACACTTCCGAACCGAACAAAAATGTACCAAACCAGTCTATCTTAAACTAAAATGTAAAAGAGCTCAGTTCACACAGATTCATCAAAGCACAAGTTTCTTAACAAATGTAGGTATTTTCCCATGGACTTGTAAGTCCATAGATGTTGAAACTCTGTTTAAACATAAAAAAATCTTCACTACTTTTACATTTTGCCTTGTAACTCCTGAACCATTAGAGCTAGGAACTTGTGGTTTGGACCAACAGAAAGCTGGCGAAAAAACCTTCAAAATGGTGTATTTAAACATCAAAATCCGTCGAATAGAAGTGAAAATATGTTCGGTTTGGTATTTTGCATTTGAAAGGCCGAACACCGAACCGAACCGAACCGAACACCCTCTGTTCGGCCATGTTCGGTTCGGTTTGTTCGGTTCGGTACAGCCTTAATTACAAAGAAAAAGGATAAACGAAGCAAGCAGTCTGTATTAAAGACTGGCCTTGTGAGGATACACAATACACTAGTCTGAGAAAGAAAGAAAAGACAACTGCCCCGACTGGGACTCGAACCCAGGACTTCCCGCTTACTAGCCGGGTGCTCTAACCACTGCACTACCGGGACGGGTACTGGCTACAGGCTCCAGCCGAGCTAAGTAGCTGTTCAATCTTTGTCAGTGGTGACCTAGAGATCACAAACATACATACAAGGAGGGAAAGCACTTTGCTTTTTGGCCTCCACACTAGAAATAATGCAAGTAGTAAATAAAGAATGATATCACAAGGTAAAGGGTAAATGAAGCAAGCAGTCTGCATTAAACACTGGCTTTGTGAGGATACACAATACACTAGTCTGAGAAAGAAAGAAAAGACAACTGCCCCGACTGTGACTCGAACCCAGGACTTCCCGTTTACTAGCCTGGCGTTCTAACAACTGCGCTACCGGGGCAGGTACTGGCTACAGGCTCCAGCCGAGCTAAATAGCTGTTCAATCTTTCTCAGTAGTGACCTGAAGATCACAAACATACAAACAAGGACGGAATGCTTCTTGGGCTCCACACTAGAAATAATGCAAGTAGTAAATAAAGAATGATATCACAAGGTAAAGGGTAAATGAAGCAAGCAGTCTGCATTAAAGACTGGCCTTGTGAGGATACACACTACACTAGTTTTAGCAAGAAAGAAAAGGCAACTGCCCCGACTGTGACTCGAACCCAGGACTTCCCGTTTACTAGCCGGGCGTTTTAACCACTGCGCTACCGGGGCGGGTACTGGCTACAGGCTCCAGCCGAGCTAAGTAGCTGTTCAATCTTTCTCAGTGGTGACCTAGAGATCACAAACATACATACAAGGAGGGAGAGCAACTCCCTCCTCACAAGGCCAGTCTTTAATGCAGGCTGCTTGCTTCGTTTACCCTTTGTCTTGTGATATTCTTTATTTCGAAGAAGGACTCTTCATAGGAGTGTACATTGTGACCCTTATTATAGACAAAAACGATGAAGAACTTGAAAACTTCAAGAAGAAACTAAACAATAAGTTCAAAGGGAAAGATTTAGGAGAAGCAATCGAAATCTTATCAATTACTCAACCCAACTGAAGGACGGATCTATAACTCTAGATCAGAAAGCCTACGCAGAAGAGATTCTTCAAACTTTTCAAATGGAGAACGCTAGGCCAGCTTCTACACCATTAGATCTGGGTATGAAATTCTCAAAAACAAGATGACAAGGAAAGTCAGTCTAAACATGGACACTTGCCTTACCGAGAGGCAATTGGAAGTCTCTTGTATCTGTCAAACGGCAGAAGACCAGACTTAGCCTACTCAGTGTCATATTTGAGCCAGTTCAACAATGCACCAAGTGAGGAGCACTGGAGCGGAGTCAAACATATCTTTCGATACCTCAATAAGACGAAAAATATGACGTTAACCTTTAAGAAGACAGGATCAGGAATGCAGTTCTACACAGACGCAGACTGGGGTTCTGACAGAACAGACCGAAAATCTCGAAGTGGATATGTGGGCATCCTTGCAGGCGCTGCAGTTTCATGGCATAGTAAGTAGGAATCGACCGGAGACCGTTTTGTCGGTTCCAGATAATTTTATGTCAGTGCCGGACCGGTTCCGGATCTAGGTTCCTGATCTGGGCCGGTACCGGATACCGGAAAATTCACACACAAAAACGAAATAAAGTTGTTTATTTTGTTCCCCTTATTAAGTTGCAGCTATGCTGTTAATATTCGCTTGTTTCACATTACATTTTTACATTAAACACTTAGAAGTCTTGCGCTATAAAGAGTACCAGCATAGTATAATTGCATGTAGGCTACAGAACTGTTTTTGCAATGTTGCCAAATTTTGCAAATTTTTTTTTGAAACAGTCAAACAAAGCACTCATTAGGTTAATCAATCAAAAAACATTTTTCTAGGTGAAGGATTTCTCAGTGATTAGCCTACTGCTTCATTTCGAAAAATAATTTGAAAAATTTTGCAATATTTGTAAAACCAGTATGTAGTCTATGCATTTATTTTTTATTAAAATTATTGAATTTTGGTTGCATTAAAAAAAAACCAAAACCACAACAGGTCTTTTATTTACAGCTTTTTTACGTTGGTTTCGTTCCTTTGATTTTTTGCTTTCATTCCCTTTTAAATTGCTTTCGTTCCGTTTTGTATTGCCCACAGTATAACAAAGACCGAAAGCACAAAAAAAAAAAAAAAAGGAATGAAACCAACATAAAAAAAACCTGTATTTATTATTTTTTTTATTTTATGAACGAAACTGTCTCGACTCTTGCAACATGGAAGTCATCTTTGGTTTATCATGCTATTATTTCTTGCTAGTTATTGATACCGTCATTAAACTGTCTACTTTTCGAATTTAACCCCTTGGCGTACAAACCACGATTTATCGTCACTTTAAAACCGTTTCTAAAACTCCCGACGCACTCTGGATTCAAAGTCCCGTTTGGAAAGACAGACCGCCATTGCATACAACAGAGGTGTAATTCCGACTGAATTAGGTACTTTGGCAAGCTTATTTTGGATTTATTTAATTTATTATCATCTTTTAATTACCTCAACTGATGTTTTTGTTGGCTGTGTTGTCAAAATTGACGTGAAATTGCTTTTGTTTGCTAAAACTAGCCCCTGGTTTCAAGCTGTCGTAACACAACAACGCAACGAACGGCCACCATCTTGGTCGCGTTGGAAAACTGGGATTCCCCAATTGGCACGTGTATAGCACGTGATCACTCATCGCGGCGGGGGCCAGTCACAATTGACGTCACGCGAAGCGAGTCAAGGTCACAGCCATTGGAGCTAGCAGGTGCACGTCTCTTGGCGGACAGCCAGCTGGGAGTGGGAGCGCGATGGCGGCCGTAAACGGATTGCTTTCAACGATAGTGAATAAATTAGGAAATAAAACAACTTTAAGCTACTTCTACGGTATTAAAAACTTTAAAAAAAGGATGTCGGAAGCTGTAAACAATGCTGTAATGGAAGAATAACCAGAGGACGTTATCATTTAAAGTCTCCCATGTACTGCAACGGAAGGTGAATATTTTCGTAAAGCGTATTTACGTAGTCTAACTTCAACTTTTTTTTTAAGTTATGAAAACTTAATACGATTGCCCTAAGTTTATCTTTGTGAAATAATTTGTACTGTAATTATTACGTCTGCAATTTTTTATACCCGTAGATCGCTTAGTTATTTTACTACGATTTATTTTACCGAGACAAGCAACATGTTTACTGCGGCAATGTTTTGGTTGTGTTGCAACCGCATCCGGCTCAATATAATTGCCGGATCCGGATCTCGCTGGATAACGCATTATCCGGCACCGGATCCGGATACATCCTGACTCGGTCGATCCCTAATAGTAAGAAACAAGAAACAGTGGCCTTATCCACAGTTGAAGCAGAATACATTGCGATGTGCCAGGCATTGAAGCTCATATGGCACAAAATTTCTTGAGTGAAATTGGAATGGGAAATTTTTGAAAACACCCATCCAAGTGAAGGCAGACAATCAAGGAGCAATGTGTTTGGCTAAAAACAAGCAGACGTCGAAAAGAGCAAGCACATGGACTTGAAATTGCACTTCCTGAGGCAGCAAGTACAAGAGAATAAAATTAAGTTTCTGTACATGCCCTCAAGTGAGAACGTGGCCGATATGCTCACAAAGACACTTCCGAAGAAGTTGTTGGACAATCAAAGACTCGCCTTGGACTTTATGAACTGAAGATCGAGTCCCAAGTGTTTTTGGATGAGATCAACAAGGGGGAGTGTTGCCAGATGAAACTTTTCTAGAACCTTTGATTAACATTAGGAGCTGGGAATTTTACGTTACTGTTTGGCTTCAATCAACTATGAATGAAGCCAAGTAGATAATATCAAACTGTGTCGGACTGGCCTCCTTGAGAGCCCTCAACGCGGGTCCTGGAAAGCACTCCCCTCCCACCCCTTATATATATTCAGAGCCCCCTATTTTGCTAACTCATCATACGATTTTGGTTTTGAAAAGTACCTTTGAAAGAGTCTGAAAAACCCAGCTAGGAGTCTGAAGGAGCGCTGTGCCCAGCAGGGTCCAGAAAGCCCAGGGAAGTCTGGGACAGAGCTGAAGAATTTTACACTATTTTAGTGCCCTATTTAGTGTACTATTTGAGTTTCTGCCATGTTCTAGCTTCCAGTATGCACATTTGCAACAAATTGTACACAAATTTTGGTGATTTTTCTTATTTGTTCTTTACGATGGCAGGTTGCGGAAAATTATTCGTTTTTTTTTTTTTTTTTTTTTT
>JAHWFP010195198.1:0-14323 GCA_023313725.1 Lithobius niger
CCCAACACCTGCACGTACCGACCATCATCGTCTTCATTTCCATCATCATTATCGGTATGGCAGCCGTTACCAAGAGCCTCTCGGATTTCTCGACGTCTATCAAAACTTGGGGGTCCAGGTTATACCTGCTGACAAGAGTTGACGCCGTGACGTCACACGTCAATGCCAACAACGTCATCGCTTTCAGCCCTCCTTTTTTTCCTCCCCCTCTAAAATGGAGATACTGGACGACCAAACGTGATTGGTATATGAACTGTACGGCGAAAGTCATATATGTGCCTGTCAAGCTTTGAGGCGTGCGTGACTATATTCAGTCCACAAGGGGTGACAGTGGGTGTACAGTGTAAGACGGTTGGGGAGGGGGGGGGGGAAGGAAAGGGTGAACTGCGTACGAGTGGGTGAAGCGGGGAGTGGAAGAGCGGCGACTGAATGGCGGGAGAGCGGTCATAGGGGCGTGCTGCTGGTGCCACGGCATAGACCCTGTTATTACTCCTAAGGTCCCCGTCTTCGTCGGCAGAGTTGGCCGTCTTCGAAGACCGGCTGTCACATCAGCGGCAATATTACCAGCTCCTCACAGCGCAATCTAGGAACACGTGGTGGAGGTGATGGTGGCGATGGCGGCTGCTGTGGACGTCCCAGATAATATGACGGCGCTTAGGCTCGAGACCCCTTCACATCTGAGGCATTCTGGAAACTTCTGTCGCACGTCTAAAAGAAGGAGAGGCTCCAAGTTCAAGCGTCACTCACTCAGAAATTTTGTTTGGTTTCTGTTTTTTCTTTTCTTTTTTTTTTTTCGTAAAAATGGGAAAATTGAGAGGTAGTAGAGGGCGATATCGTGTCTTGCTGATACACTCGGTTGAGATCCAGCCTTTGATTCGGATTTTAAGGACGACGAAATTAATTAAATATAATATTAACAATTTAAGGTTGTTTTTTTCTGAGGAAGGCAACGATAAGAAAAGAATGGCTGCAGTAGCGAGTAAAGTTAATGAGAAAAAGGAATACGCTATACCTCCATTCGCACAAAGTTCAATAAACTTGAATTTTCCTTCGTCATGAATTTTTCCTAGCTGCCGGTGCACCACAAAGCATCAATTCCCCTAACCCCCTAAATCTTCATCATGGGAACCAATACCAACGGAGCTAAATAAAAACATACTATATCACTACAACAAAAACACATAACAAAAGTACATAAGTGATATAAATTAAAAACTAAAGCAACCATCTGACTGAAGAGTATTGGAATATAAATTTTGGTGGAATTAGGGGGAGGGAAAGTAACGTTAAAATACTGATAGGCGTTCTATTTTAAGTCTGTTTCCATATCGTCAGGTTCACGGCATATAGGCAGCTGAAGAGCTGCAAAACAACAAGAAACCAGCCGGAAAATGTAGAAGGGATCGATGAAGAAAGAGCCGAAAAGTCACAGACAATAAACCAAGAAGATGGGGCATAAAAACCATAGAAAATCCATCACTTGTATATACTCGGCTTTATAGTAGTCAGATAAAATGACAAAAACGAAGTCACCCACAAAAACTTCGAACTCCGAAGTCAATAAATAAAGGAGCAACCAAACTAAAATAATTAGGCCTAAATTTAATTATACCTCGTTTCAAGGTATTCTTCCCTGAGCTTTCGAATTCCTGCTAGATTCTTGGAAGTTGTTTCTTGGAAGTTGTTTATACAAGAATGTTTATCACTTAAACGCATCGCAGTCGTTCGTTGATTGGCTTCCTGTGTGCTCTTCGTGGAAAACGTCGCTTTTGTGGAACGAGTGGCTTTATTACCTGTTAGCCCCAATTCCTGGCATTCGAAATGGTGAAAAACCAACGATAGTGCCTGTTGCCAAGAAAATTTGTCGCTCGGTTTACTGCTTTAAAAGAGTTCACTCATTTTCAAACCAGCAGCAAAAATCAATTAAAATGTGGGCGGACGAAATTGTAAACAAAAAAAAAGGAAACCTCCTTACAGGCCTATTCCCACATGGATATATTAAAAACAATATGTTTTTAACACTTTCTTTACTTTCAAGATGGCGGGTATGGTAATGCCAGCAGTACTGTGATGATTCCGTTTTTTTTTAATGTTTTTATATGTTTTTTGTCTTGTAATTGGCTTTTATTGTGACCAAGACCAGCAATATATACTGGTTGAAAATTAAATATAGTTTTTAGCATGTCCTTGTGGGAATTGACCTGTCAAGTGGTTTCCTTTTCTTTTTTCGACAATGTCAAATCAGGCTGAATCAAGTATTTCTTTCTTCATCTTCAATGAACACAAACGAAACATGCATTTTTTTTTTGTAGTTCTTTTACTTTGGAGCCGTTTGTAAATGTTATTATGCAAATTTTGCCATTTGCATCTCACTTCCCTCCTATGTCATGCCTATGTCGCAACTTCTGCAACCCCTCCCCAGTAGAAAATATGTCGCAGACCTCGACCACCCCTTTCCCTTCGCCATTTGTAAAGGAGAAAACAAGGAGGGGTTATTGTTATTCCTGCTTTTTTTTAGACTATTATTTTTAGTCTCGTTGTAAAAACGTAAAAAGGTAAATTAGGAACACACTTTTTTTAGTAATGATTTATACAAATTAATTTATGCTTTAAAATATTAAAAAGTCTTGCATAAAGTCACAAACCAGCATGAAGAAGTTATTTTGCCTTCATTTTGAATCTACATTTTCCCAGGAGTGTATTTAGTTAAGTGGCGTGCAGTGCGAGACAGTGCAAAGGAACTACTCATTATGTGCTCGTGTGTCTTATCAGGTTTTCGTCAGCGTGATTTTGCGATAACTTCTAGACCTGTTGTCCAGTTTATATGACATTTTGCACATACATTCTGTGCTTTATTTGTAGATTTAAGTTTGAAAAGTTAATAATTTGAGCTACAACTAAACGACTTGGCACAAAACTATATAACCTAAACGCACGTATGTTAGGCTTTCAAATAATAACAGAAGAATATTCGTCGAGAAATTTAACCAACTCGTTTATTCTATTCATGATCGTTCTCACGTGGTGACATGATACTTACTTATCAACTTGCAACCTACTGCTATTTTTTTCTCTCTTAATTTCAATACTACTCGTGGTCATTCTGTTCGTATTTCTGGCGCTGCTTCTCGAATCAGACTTTGCTTTCAGTTTTTTACTGAAAGAGTTGCTAGTTCGTGGAATGCTCTCCCAATCTTTGTTTCCTGTGCTGCTTCGCTTAATTCTTTCAAGTCACGCTTTGATCCTGTTAAACGTTAACCTTTGGAGGGGGGGGGGGGGGCCCCATACATCGTCTATTTCTATTTCTATTTGATTGCAATTCATGGCAATTAAAAATTTGTGAAGGTAAGATGGGATTACTTATAACTGTTACGAGCACATTAAGATGCTCTAATTCACATGCAGGTTCTTTTGAAAATTCCACATGAAGACACGGTGAAAAATGAACTTGAAAATGTTAAATGAAATAATTGAAAATTGCACAGTAAAAGCAATTCCATACATTTCATTTTAACCTTCCAACTAGCTTGGCGAAAGAGCTTGGAGTTTGATATCACGCATTCAAATGGCGTGAAAACTTGGCAGGAATCCTTAACAAGTTTTGTTTTGAGGTAGATAATGATTGCGGGAAACAGAAGAGAAAGTTCATGACACCGAAGCTGTATACCAAATTAGGTATGCACAGCATAACCAATGATGTCGAGTAAGTTCTCAAGTAGGTTTTTGCAAGAACTCAAAAAAAGGTGGTGGGTATGTTGATATACTAACCGCATGCGGTTCGAGTCCTGACTGCATTGTTGCACCCGATGCCTACTGTTATTGCCCGACTGTCTTCAGAACACACTAGTCAGTTCTGCCAACAATAGCTTTGCAACGATGGTGCATAGTTTGGAATCCATGATGAGAACAGTATCCGTGTGGTATAAAGAATTCACCTAAAACCAAAACTGGTATAAAAAAAACTGCCAAGTTTCCAAAAAGGGTCGGCCTTTGAAAGTAGCGATATCATTCATAGGGAGAAAGACCGTCAAGGTTAATCCTATTAGCGGCAGTTTCTCTTATACTAGTTTTGGTTTTGGGTGGGTAGCATAACTTCCACAGGACTGTGAATGTACAAAAGGTCACGCTATCTTATCGTCACCTCTACCTTTTTTTTTCTACGGGAATTTTATGTCAATAAATTTCTCATTCATAATGTTCACATTTGCCTTTTTATCCATGAATGACTCGTTCCCGAACTTTAATGTTGTGTTAACACTTTCTTCGTTACTGGACCCATGACAGCTGATTCCAACGGTTTGCAAAGATTTCTACCGCATGGGGAATTTACACCAGTATGCTGAAAAGCCGTGTTACTGTTAAACGATACAGTCTGCAAGTGAGCTGCCATCTGACAACAATTAAGCTCTAACAACAATAAAATCTCATCTATTTGGGCCGACACACTAGCGTGTATCTAGATGAAGGAATTTAGAAAAGAGATAAATAAAAATGTATGTAATTGGAAACACATGAAGAGTGTATAGTTTCTAATTTATATCTTATTTTTTTCTTACATTGATGCTCAAAGGAGAAGTCGGCATGTATTCTTTTCATCTTGAGTCATTAGGTTAATTTTTAAGTAACATAGGTTCGTTTGTGCCGTTTTTACTCAGGTAGCCTAGTTGGAGTTGCAATAATTGTTTTGTTTTTGCTTGCATCTGCCATTAAAAGTTCCTAAATTCAACCTACGGCCAATTGCATGAAATAACAAGTAAAGTTGTTTGCAGATAGTTAGCCACTCAAACTTTCTAACAGGTAAGTTAGCTGTAACCGAGGTCCAACTTGGAACTCAGACACCCAATTAACGGTACCATTTTAAAAGCGCTTCCTTCCCCCCTCCCCACCACCATGTCCCCCATTCGAAAAGTTAGCAGCTTGTAGCTCATTGTGACATGATAAATCGATTGACTAAAGCGAAGCCCATCGAGAGTTTACTCGCTCTGTCTGCCAACTGTCACGCGACTGGCCAAGCCTGGAATGTACCTCGTTCGATTTCCAGTCAAGTTTGGAGAGCGTACCCGCTTAGTTCGAGAGTGAAGAGGCGGAACTGCTTTAACAACAGCCACTCAACCGGTAACACGTATAATACGTCAGACCTGTCCTGTTTGCTAATGAACCTAATGGTGGTCTGTTTAATTGCGACCAATTTTGATGCTTAGATCCTTGTTAGAGTCGTAGGAATTTCAAACGATTAACTTAGACCCCTGATGATATTCCCGATGCCCTTAAAGCGTGAATTCGGCGTAGTTGGAGTGGGGACTTACTGGAAACGCCAAAGGGAAGTCATATTTAAAGCGGATATGACTCAGACGTACTTTTCTAAAGAGGAACTAAGAAATGTGCTCAATAAACACATAATGTGGGTTAAACAAGATAATAGTTGAATATTGTATGACAGCGCTTCCGGGAAACCCTTGTGTGCCGCAAAGCTGTTTAAAAGGTGCCGTTATTTCAGAGTGAATCATTACAAAAAAAAACTCCCGCAAAAGTGCATGTCATCATCCTTCGACGGTGCTCGTGGGCAGCCGCGAGATTCGTTTGCTGGGGCTGATAACCATGTAGCTCGATCTCCGGTCTAGTTAGGACAAGATTAGCTAGGGATAGGTTGCTAGTCTGTAGTAATAGGAAATTATGTGTTTTGTTGGGTATACGCAGTGCTGTGTGCACAGGGAAAGCAATATTTTTTGGCTTGAAAAAAAAAAGCTCTTCAACTCTGGGACCGGGGTAACATTGGGTACGCAAGAAAATTGAAGGGTATCCCGGGCCAAAAAAAAAAAAGTTGAAAAACTCTGTAGTAGATATATCCCGATTTAGAAAAAACATCATTTAAATCTGTGCCTTGCTTCTAGTGACTCAAAATTTTTAAATTGTGTCTAATGGCGGCAAATTTACGCTTGCCCAGCCGAAGCCATGAAGCCAATGTGTCTAATGCCAGGTTCATACCACAGTGACGAACAAACAAAAAGCAACAAACGACAGCCAACAACAGGACTGGAAATACCCCTGTGTCCCTCTTCCACGATCAATCAGCAGTCATACAATGAAAGGTCAAGCCTTCTCCTAAATGAGGGTAGCTGGACAGCTTACGTTCATTCATCTAGGTACCAGATATACTGTCGGCCGATTATGTTTATTTCAGCAATTATATCACTGGTGAATGTAGTGGCGAATGTGATAAATGTGTATAGTGATGAATGGGATCAGTGTGATTTTTTTTGCTGATCTGTATAATCATGAGATTGTAGAAATGTATACGTGCACACAAACAGTATTGATCAAAGCTTCCGCCATTTTGTTTTTGTCTTACCGAAGTTCGTAGCTACTTGCCAGCTAATAGGCAGTCGGCACGTTACGTCAGTATGACAAAGAAAAATATGAATTGTTGCGAAGTGCTCTTACTAAAACGACCAACTGCGAACGGCCGTCTGAGAGTTGGTTTCCATGCCGACGGTCGCATCGTTCATATACAGATGGTGTTGGACCGTTTACGAATTGGGCACAACAAACTTACTTATTTCTCTCTTTTGAGGGGGGGGGGAGTATCCCTCTTGAATGTCATTGGTGTCGGCGACCACTTGCGGTTCGTCACTTACTGGTTGAGTGTCACAGTCTTGAAGGTGTTCGTCGCCGTTTCCGTCTGCCGCACGTCAGGTGGGCGATAAGTCTGTCCTCCTGTCAGGGTTTTTTTTTTAATTTTTGCAGGAGGTACAGATCTATGATAAGATCTAGATTTGGGGTTTGTTTAACATCTCTGTAATGTGTGACGCAGTGGCAACCCGGACCACTGCCATGGGACTGAGGTAAGAGCTAATGACCTAGCTATCGACGCACCAGAAAGCCTCATCCCCCCCCCCCTCATATACGTCACTGCAGTCGGAATAGGATCTAGCCCCACGTGCAGTTACAGCCTTATACTCATTCTAACTCTCATTACCAATGAAATATTCATTTGACCGAATTAAAACCTATAGTATTAATAAATAAGTCTTTAGATAATGGTAAATATGTAAAAGCTGTTTTGGTGGATTTGCAGAAAGCTTTTGATACGGTTGATCACGCTAGGCTCATAAAAAAATGCGAAGCATATGGGCTAAGAGGGAAATGTGGCAAAATTATAACAAGTTACCTACTTGATCGAAAGGCATTCACTAAAGTAGACGGTTGTTACAGCAATCCTGAGCTCATTAAATATGGTGTCCCACAGGGTTCGGTTCTGGGCCCGCTTCTCTTTTCAGTATATATAAATGATATTGTAAATTATGTAAAAAATTGTGATATTACTCTTTTTGCTGATGATATATTGCTAGTTTCTATCAATAACATGAAAAATATAATGGAGCAAAACTTACAGCAGGATTTTGACAATATCAACTTATGGTTCCTGAAAAATGACGTTTTTATTAACGAATCAAAAACAAATGTTATTGCAATTAGTTCTCCGCGTAGGATTATGGAGAATGATCAATTATTTCTTCACGGGGAACGTTGTCAAAACTCTAATATTTGTTCAACGACTTGTGTTAGTGTTAAAATGGTAAAAGAAGCAAAATACCTAGGTTTGAATATTGACCAATCTTGGAAATTTAAAACGCATATAAATTCTTTGATAAAAAAATTAAGAAGATTTCTGCCCTTGTTTTACAGGTTAAAGTATGTGTTAAATGAAAAAAATAAGAAAATAGTTTTTGACGCCCTGATCACTAGTCATATCAGGTATGGAGTCGAATTTTATGGATTTGCTCCAGGGTACCTAATAGACAGACTCCAAAGAACACAAAATAAACTTATTAAGGTTCTATTTAAGAAAGTAAATTCTGATACCTCGACTAAAGACCTATACAAAGATTACAAGATACTTGATGTAATAAAATTAAGAAACTATACAATTATTTTAAACAATTACTTTAATAAAGACCATAAAATAGTCGATAGTTCAAAAAAAAGTTATCTGAGGGATGAAACCATTAGATACGAAATTCCTTTAGTAAAAAACAGTTATGGAACAAGATGTCAAAATTTTTATATACCAACAATTTTTAACCAGCTACCAGCTGAACTCACTACTTTGACTAGTTTTGGCCAAGTTAAGCGAAAAATCAGAGAATGGTTTATTAATAAATAGGTAATATTTTATGCTTTTTATATTTTTTATATTCTGCTGTTAAAAATTAGAACCTTATTATTATATATCTGTTAAGCCATAGTACTGTATTACAAGTTTGAGCGAGAATGATTCATGTTCATGATTATGATTGTGGTGCTCATTATCTTGTTGTACTTTAAAATTTGATTACTATTCTGTATTATACATTCAGTTTTGTATTTCTCCGTATGTGTAAAGATGTGGTTATTCTAATTTATTTTATAATTGATGTAACCCATACAAGTTTCTATTTGAGACTTCGGGGTACAATTGAATAAATAAACAATTACAATTAAAAAAAAAAAAAGTAAACGACATAAGAAATGATAAATTCACAGACATGTTGCATTTAAAAATGGTGTTGAATTATGATTATTAGTAGGGCACAATCATTATTTTTAACAACAATCAAGTCACACGCTAGTGTGTCGCCCGCCAAGACAAAACGATAACATCCATATAATATGTATATATGAGCATGGCGACCACTAGACACGTTGTGTCTTTACAGCAAAGGGAGTTTGGCTGTTTTCAGGCATGTGAGGATAAATAACAATGCGACAGAAAAGGCTGAAACTTGTTTGATCGGATGACTTTGGTCGCCTGACGACATAAAAGTCACTGTTAGACCCATAGCTTAACGTTTTTTTGTTGAAAAACCGACGTGAATAACGTTGATATTTGTCTTCTTCTTACTACTACTAACGCTTTTTTTTTTGTATCACGAAAATAAATTCTTCCATGCGGTAAATAAAGCTGGTTCTTAGCTCATTTTACAGGTATTGCTCTGGAGATGTGCTCTTTTCATATGGACGATTCTAATTGGTCAAGTGGTTCAGGGGTTAGGGAGCTCCAAAGGTCCAAATTGCATTGTTTTAAACATTGTTTTTATGCAACAATGCCAAACTAACAAAGAAATGCATGCGTTTGAAGGAGATACTGCAATACTAATAAAAATGCTAATCAAACGAAAAAAGGTGACTGCTGTCCTTAAAATCTAATGAAACCAAAAAAAACGAAGAAAGAGAAATGGACCAGAAAACTAGATTGGCATTTCAAAATGGATTTCATCAATTTGGACCAAAAATTACTGATATCTACCCCAAAACAAAACTTGTTAAGGATTCCCGCCAAGCTATTCGGCCGTGTGAAGTCGTGATATCAAACACCAAGCTCTTTCGCCAAGCTAATCCCACCGACTAGTACTTCAAACGTTAAATGAAATCATTGAAAATTGCGCTGTAAGCAATTTTCATACATTTCATTTAACCATCGAACTATTACTCGGTGGGATTAGCTTGGCGAAAGAGCTTGGCGTTTGATATCACGACTTCACACGGCCGAAAAGCTTGGCGGGAATCCTTAACAAGTTTTGTTTTGGGGTAGATAAAATACTACCAGTCAGCATAGTTTAAAATACTACTAAGTTTCTTATATTCTACGCAAAACTGAGGCTCCTCTATCGTTGGAGGTTTCCCACTTGGACTCCCAGCATTAGAACATCTAACTATAGTAGACTTTTTCCCCGCTTAAAATATCTCACACGTTTCAAAACTTGGCTAATTTTCCTGCTGGTAAAAACCAAAATGTCACCAGTTCTTCTACTATAAAAGTTCAAAACTCGTCCATTTCGTTTTATTTAGGCAAAGAAATACAAACTTTCGTATACTTCCGCCACTCTCGAAAATGTTGTGGTGCAGACCTCTTCCTGGTTACTGCAACAGCGCTCTTTATTACATAGTACACAAGTAGTAACCATCACAAAATGTTTTAAAACTTGGCTGCTTTAAAATATTTTAGCTTTTATCCCTAGTTTTAGGTTTTAGGTGTAATTGTCCGCTTTTAGGCCTAACTTTTAACTGCTGTTTTAATTTCGTAAGCAGTAGTTCACGGAGAATTGGGATCGGGGGTATGCTTATTCATTTATGCAACACGATGCAGAGATATGACCTTGCAGTGGTAATGTAATTTAAGCCTAATTTTTAGGTTTTAGGCCCAATTTTTTTTAACTGCCAGTTTAATTTCAAGTAGCAGAATTTGGTTCGACGGTAGGCCTATTCATTCATGCGACACGGCGTCGACACTATTTTAAATGAAGCAAATGTGTGTCATTAACGAAATTCTTTTGTTTTTACTCTTGCCAATCTTGTAGTTTTTAAATATGACGATCAAATGTTATTACTTCATAATCTCTTTTTGTATGGTACCATTCTGAACTTGAAACAGGCGACGGACGGACAAAGTCGTTGCAAAAGTCTTCCCTGGCGTTTCGGTTGTACAGAATACTAAAACGTACTGTTTGTTGCTAATAATTTATTGCGTAATTTCATACCTTTACCAAACTGCCCTTACGGTTGAATGCAGATAATACAGGGCAACCCAATTTAACCCAAAGGAAGGAGGAAGATAGAAAAGTTTTGGAACTTTTGAGTTATTCTAGTGCCACACGATTTGTCCTATGAATAAATTAGTAAGTTTAGGATGCACTAGAGGGGTCCAGTCATTGGAAGCATCATAACCTTTAGGAGGAGTTATATAGTTGGTTAGGGACTCGTTCCCGAAGTGAAGCCTAATGCGGATGCACGGGTATTTTATACCCAGAGTAGATTCTAGCCATCACCACAGATGGGGTAGAGTTCTTTGTATGGGCCACCACTGAAATCAGCTACACCCTCGCACCATTTGCCGCAGAATCTTCAGAAATAAAACCATAATTGATGTTTCATGGCATGACTCAAGACCAATAATAAAAGAAATAGTACACTGTTTCTATTTATACACACTTGATTCGGTCCAAAGAACGTTTACTAAATTTCTTCCTTGTTTCTGTAACGTTCGTTTCGAACAGCGGTTAAAACGTTTGGGGTTAGCTTCTTTGGAACTGCTACGATTACAAGCAGATGTATGCCTTACTTTCACCATTCTACACGGACTAGTTAGTGTAGACCCCAAAAAAACTTTTTCTGTGTCCGAGGTAATGCGTATACCAGAGGACAGCCATTTAAACTTACCATCGCAAAAATGAAAAGAGACTGTACAAAGTTCTTCTTCTCAAACCGTGTGTGTAGTACAGCCATGGAATTCCTTGGCGTCCGAGTTGGTGATGTCGCGTAGTCTTCATCAGTTCAAACGGGGTCTCAGAAAAGTTGATCTTTCCATGTTTTTAAAGTGTTTTTGATCTTATTTGATATTGTGTCTGTACTTTAATTTTTAATCATTAACATTTTTACGACGTAGCCCAATGGGTCTCGAAATTGTAAATCTTGTTTAAAATTAGTAGGGGCTGGTGTTAGAGGGTAATGTTTTATCCCTTCCAGTTTCTTTTTACCATTTGTTTTTGGTAATAAAGCTTTTTTATATTATTATTATTATTATTATTATTATTATTATTATTATTATTATTATTATTATTATATATAATACGGGACATAGCATCAGAGAATCTGGGCCAACTGAGGTCCCAGCAAAAATTAATGGCTAACATGTAGAAGGCTCAGGAAACCGGTGTTCCAACTGCAATGAATGAATGACAAACAATAACAAGCGAGCATTTCTTGTTTAATAATACCGTTTTGGCTTCTTTGTATCCCTTTATATCGACCAAGTTCTTTACATTGACCTGTGTTCATACTCATTCAATCTCCCTTGAACATTTAAATATTCTACTTAGCTATTAAGCCAAAAACAAACAAAAAATCCAGTTACTTCAATAAGTACACGTCGAAATAAAATTTAGTTGGTAAGGCCGCGAAAAAAAAAACATTGGTTTTCATAAGCTCCAACATCAATAATTACGGGCTGCGTTATTCCATTTTAGTATTAAACAGATAACTAAAAAAAAAAAAAGATTGCGAACCATTTAACGGCAAAAAAAATTAATGTTTTTTTTTACTTTGGGTATTAAATGCACCTGTCTGTAGCTAAACAGGACGGAAAGTTGACAGCTCAACAACAGTTAAATAAATACTGACGCAACCCTATTTACGTTGCCTTTCGGACTTATATGTCAGACTGCCTGAGCAGGGGAATTGAACCCACGACCTTTGAAACCAAAGGCCAAGGTCCTACTGCTCAGCCGTGTCAGTGTGGCTCAGTAGTACGATATCAGCCTTTGGTTTCAAAGGTAAACTCCAAAATTCTCATAGCCTTACCAAACCAAAATCAAAAACAGCGGCATTGTAGTCAGTAAAACTTAATTCCAGTTATATTATCCCATTTCAGTGAACTTTAACATAGACGATCATGCCGTTTAGCAAACAACAATGAAAAATTGTCTGTGTCTCTGTTTTGCTGTTGGATTCCCAATACTCGTCCATCACCAAACAAAGATGAAAGCTATTTATCAATTCGGTGAAATTGCCCTCAGCTCACGGTTATTATTCAAAATATAGCCGAGTTTGCAACAATTGTTTCTACAGTTTGCGTCCGTTCATTTCCATGAGGTGACTTAATCACAAAAATAATTCCTCCATTATGGTTAGAACTAGGGTGGTATCTGATCGCCTTCGAACCTACAATTTTCATTTTTGATTAATCAAATAAAATACGACAAAAGACTGCATTCTAAAAAAAATATAAACCATAAATTACCCATATAAAGAATTTATTTTTTATTTCTATTTCTTATTACTGAACAATTGCCGTTTCCTCGTTTAATAAGTCACCTGTGAGGAACCGAATTTTGCTAGATCCTGACCTCTGGACATGCTATGCTGAGGCCATAGATAACAGTGATGTTAAAATGAAACTTTTCCACAGCCATCAAATGTGACAGATGATTTAACGGAAAAATAAACAAAATTTTAAACAGTGTTTCTTCAGGTTGCATGCTTTTCATTTTCAATTTTCAAATGGTAGCATTCTTTGTTCTAGTGTGTTTTTTTTTTATTCCGGGTACCATACTTTTGTTTTGAGCATGTCTGTTTCCTTCGACAACACAACGGAAAACGGGGAAACAGCCATTAAAAAAAATCACGTTCAGTAAACAGAACTCTCCACCCTTTTTAAAAGCACCCTTCAAGTTCAGCCCACGAAAGAAATGGTTTCTACCCAGGTCTAATAAAGTGAATTAAAACGAAAGCGAGTTATCGCTTCATACAAAACTCGGTTCACGCCTTCTTCTCCACCTCCGATCCCCTACCATCCCCTCCCCATTCCCTCCTCCTTGGTGATAAGTGTACACGCACACGTTCCTGACTAAAACTTCCGTTACTGTCACTGGCAACACAAGCAGCCCAGCAGCACAGACAGAGCACAGCAAGCATCCCAAGGATATAACGGCGATAAAATTGCGTGCTGCGACACCGCCGATGTCTTTTCCAAGCGGAAACTAATTGCTTCGCCATCTGGTGGTGCTTTTGCGAAGGGGGATGGTAATCAGTCTCATTCAAGTACGTGACAATCACTTTATGAAACTATGGCTTCAACTAAGATGAGAGAGAGGAATTTTATCGCGTCAAAAACTCTTGCTGGATATTAAGAATATAAGCGTGAATGGTGGTGGTGGGAGGGGGGTTAGGCGAGTGGTAGTAGTGATGAGCATCTTCAATGCTTTTACTTCTCTTGTGTCTTTACTATTCTAAGGGAACAAAAGTGAGGTAGGACTAAAAAAAAATTGAGAGAAAAAGAAAAATAGGACTAAAAAAAAAAGAACGAAAAAGTCCTTAACTCGGAAAGACGAAACGGGACGTGAGACAGATGGGATGGCAAAGAGTTTTGATTACTTAATATATTAGGAAACATATTAAACGTGACACGATAGGGAGATTCGCGTTTGATTGATTTGCGTTATTCGAGCGAGCACGTGACAAGGAATTCGCGTTAATAAAGGAGAAAGAGATGGACTGCGACAGTTCTAGCCCTTTTGGAATGAACGAATGAATGAATCGGTCTTTCTCTTCTCTTCCTCCTCGAAAAGCGCCCCCCAACACCGGTCTCCCTCCTCCCCTCCCCCCCCCCCCCATCCTTCAACTCAGCACCCCTCCCTCCTCATCCCATTTCGTCCCTATACCGGCACTCCTCTCTCTCTCGTATTCGACAATTTCGGCCACAAAGTTGAAAAGCAGTTGTGGAGGCGATTAATCATATAATTACGGGAAGCTTAATCTGCGGCTCCAGCCTCGAACGGTACGTCCGGCA
>JAHWFP010195198.1:14333-30966 GCA_023313725.1 Lithobius niger
GCCTGCTTTGAAAGCAAATGTGTCAAACAAAGCAAAATTCGCTCCGAAAAACTTCTTTCTGTCAAAACGTCCCTCTGTTTCCCTGTTCTGCCTAATCCTTTTAATCCAAAAATCAAAGGGAACGACAAAGGATTTAGACACCAAAGGAATGGTTTCCCTGAGGAACCCACAATCTCTTTGTGTTTACCCCGCCACAAAACGTCTCTCAGCGAAGGCGGCTTAAATGGAAGTGAGTGCAGAACATTTCTCACTTCAAAGCCGCAAAGACTTGTATGTGTAAATTCGGAGACTTACAAGCATCTGCGAGGTGTGGTCAAGGCTTAAAGTGCAGTAGGCAAGAGACTCGTCTGTTGTAGAATGGAAACACAACACATAAGAAGCAGCTGCAACATGCGGAGACGTGGGGGGGGGGGGTTTGAGGCTTAATGGCGCGTCGACAGCTTGGAGACGTAGGTCCATGAAAGTATACATGTTTGTCATTTTTTTTCCAGAATTGAACAACAGTTGAACCTGACAAAATTCAACGAAAAAATCTCCATTTGTTCTATAGGCGCCTGAATTTATGATTTTCCCTTGAAGTAATTATTACAAAGGCGAAACGAACGGCATTCGCGCTTGAAAACTGTCGAAAATAACATATTAAAAGTCTACCAAAATATGATTAGTGGAAAGATAAATGCAGCCCGACTTCGACACTTTCACTGTTATTTATTGAACTACTGAATTCACTTTCATAGTTAGAAAAATTAAACACTCTTCCTTTATTGTTGCTTTTGAAATTTACTTCCCAATGATACCAAATATAACCGGAAGTAACTACTGGAATGTGTTAGTTTAAAGTGTCTGAATATGACACTTTGAATTCCCTTTCACAGTTAGCAAAAGGTTTATGTTTGGTGTCATTGGAAAGGAAATTTCAAGAGGAACAATAAAGGAAGGTTTGTAATTGTACTAACTGAGAAAAGGAATTCTGTATTTCAATAAATAACAGTGAAAGCGTCGAATTCGGGCGCCATTTTAGGAAAAAATGGCGCTTTTCCACCAATCATATTTTTGGTAAGACTTTTGATATGTTATTTACGACAGTTTTCAAGGGTCAATGTCGTTGGTTTCATGTTTGTACTAATTACTTCAAGGTTCGGCCAATTTTTTTCGCTATTTTCAGGCGAGTACTAGCAAGAAGCACCAATAGACGCACCAATAGACAATACTATTGGTGCTTCTATTGCACTAAAGCACTATACCAGAAGCACCAATAGTCAATAAGACACTGTCGTTACAGCTAAGAGTGTAAGGCTGTTTACGAGCATCAGAACATTACCCGGACAGAAAAGTTACAATTTCGTGCGAGGGGAGATTTATGATTCCTAACAACCTAAATGTCGGGGTGTGATATCTATTTCAAACAAAACTTATTCAAGCTTATTGTTAAGCATTTTCACCGTCTGACATCGTGATATTACACATCAAGTTAATCCTACCGATGGCACTTTGAATTTTAAATAAAATAACTGAAATAGGTGTAGCATAAGCAATAATCTACTTTTTAATTTAACATTAAAACGTGGGTTTAACTTGGCATTTAGTATCACAATTTCAAGAGGCGAAAAATCTTGACGAGAATCCTTAACAAATTTTGTTATGATCATAAGGCCAATTCTCGCGTAGCTCGGGAACCTAACGTCTTAGTGTCACTTTGTTTTCATAAGACTGGCGATGTCGAATCAAATGACCTGAAGCTGTGAAGTGAATAACCGTAAGTTCACTCCGAGACGGCCTTACAACAAGAGGTGGAACACGTAGCAATGGTTACAACATGGACACTTCCACGTCCTATGGACGTATTTAGACCCATGCATTTATATTAGTCTGGATTATTTATCATAGTTCAGGTTACCAGTATTCAAGTTCGATCGACTGATATCAGGGAAGCATCACCACTGGTCCTGGAGCTTCGCTGTCTCTTACAGACGGTGGCTGACAAAGGGTTTCGCCCAAATGCGATCTACTTTAGGGATTCGTATAACATCTCTGTAATGTGTGGTGCAGTGGCCTCCTTCCATTTATCCTTTAATCTCCATGATTAGCTGTGTCTGTAAACGTATGGAACGGATGGTCAGTGAGTGGTTAATCTGGTGCTGGAATGACGGGGATTATTATCTGTATCCCGTAGTAGCTTTCAACGGTTTTGATAAACCGTGGATCATCCGGTAGCCCTTGAATTAGACTTGAGGCAGGCTTTCGCCTGCATCAACATCTGGTTCAGGTCTACCTCTACTTGGACAAGGCTTATGACACAACCTGGTGTTATGGGGTTTTCCGTAATCTTTACCACTATGGCTTGAAGGTGCCGGATGTCGCTATTCCTTTTGGCTCTCCTCTCGGGCCGTTCTTTTCACGCATCAATTGGGCGAAGAATTTGGCCTCTTGTACGGAGTTTTTAATCTTTGCAGGAGGTACAGATATATGATAAGATCTACATTTTGGGTTTGTTTAACATGTCTGTGCTGTGTCGTACAGTGGCACCTGGACTATTGCTGAGGTTGGCACTAATTATGGCTGTCAATGCATCGTAAAGACTTAATCCCACTCCCCACTCTTCCCCTTTGATGGATTGATCAGGAGCCAGTGGATTAAATTATATTCTAAATAAAACACAAGAGCTGCACATTGCTGCTCCTGTAGACAGTATTTCATCCAGTTATTTCTGTGTGAGTGCTGCATCTCCAGAGATCTTCGTACCCTACTTAAACAAACTACAGCAGCGAAGGAGTCTTGGATTGTTTGTTTTTTCAGTATGATACCAGAGGCTACATTGGAGACAGCGCAAAGCACTGGTCCCAGCGAAACCCTTGTCAAGACTGAAACCCAGTTCAAGAGCCCAGCGTCAGACGGTGTATAAATTCTAATACAGCTTCCCATAGAGACTATAAATATTGTATGAGCATTTCTGCAAATGCTTTGCAAACAATGTATGACTTAGGTCTGTTTATATTTCGAATATCTGCGTCCTGTTCGTCCCGGTCCAAACTAGCTATCTACACATAAGAATTACTTCAGATATATACCTAGCAGACTCTGGATTTTTATTGTGTTCCCGTATAGTAGTTAGAGAAAGCCTTTGTAGTCAGTGGTGTACTCGGGTAGGTCGTACCAGGAGAGGGGCTCCACCAGCCCCGTCCGTCTCCCAGATGCCTATCAAAGTTCCCTTTAAGAAGTTAGTACACCCCGATCCCAAGGCCTCTCTTCCTGTCTTCGCCACCTTCAGGATATATCCAAGATCGACTCTGTATACGGCCATTCTTTAGCCACGAGGTGTACATTTAACAACAGTTAACTGGCAATAAACTGAGCCATCTGTAATACCTACTAGACTTTGGTTCTGTCATTCATCCGATAAAGGTGCAGCCAGAGCCAGGCCTTTCAGATCACTCCATTACCTGCCGAAGTCACCTCCCTGACAAATCGTAAAGATGGTAGTCGATAAATATTTCGGATCGTGAGACATAGCTCGTGCTACCAGTGCAGACAAAACGAGATTCAGAAATATAACAAGATCGGAGGCGTTCAGAAACACGAAGAATCTGAACATGGTTGAAGCAAGAGATAGTTACGGTTAAAATCTTGAGTAGATCTTGACGATAAATATTCCTATCCTGCATTAATTTTGAAAACTTTCGATATTTCGGTTCTGATGCAATTGTTCTTCGGTATTCTCACAATTCCAAGAAATAGTGGCTGGAGTTATCCACCTCTAATTGAATCATCTCTTAAATTTTTCGTTAAACTCGGATATTTTCGATGTGGAAAACTGAGACTGTCTCCTAGTATGGGAGTTGTACCGTATTGAAGTAAAAGTCGACAACGGACAGGGCCGTAGCCGGAAATTTTTCTATACCTCCGTACCAGAAAGTGCCCCCCCCATCTCGCCCCCCCCCAAAAAAAAAGAGAAAATCTCATTCACCGGAAATAAAAAAAAATATCCTCTTGCACTGCTTAGAGTGACTTGTGTATCACATGCTTACACAGTGTTACATGCTTTTAGCGCAATTTCGAAAAACTGATTGTTCGTGTCTTAGGGGACGCTGAGGGGAGGGATGCTCGGGGGGGTGGGGCCTTAGGGGTTACTTGGGGAGGGATGCTCGGGGAGGGGGAGGGGGCTGTTGGGAAATCTCGAGGGGCTCTAGAGCTATTTCGATTTGTACTGCTAAGTGCGTTCAGAAACGACGGGGAAATTGTTTCGTCAGGACGAATTCGTTATCTTATTGTCACTGATATAGACAGCAAAATTTTACTTTTTTTTAAATGTCGGATTTAGCTAATCCAGGTAACATTGTTACCATGGCAACGACATCTTTGCCGTTGGCAATTATGTTCCAGCTGCGAGAAAGAGCAAAGGCGAGTCGTTGCTTAAACGCGCCCTCACGGCTCTACTACTCGGACTAAAAATGTTCGTTGCCAGTAGATAACAAAATTGTATACGTCTCATTAACTCATTCCAAACTGTATAGCCATTTCGATTTGCACTGCTAAGAGTGACTTGCATACCAGATTTCATCCCTTTAGCTCGATCTACAAGATTTTGTTGGTCAATCTCAAGGGAAGGGGCACGGGGGGGGGGGGGGAATGAGGCTTAATGGTGCGTCGACAGCAAGGTCATTAGCCCCAACCCAGTCACAGTGCAGTGGTCCGGGTTGCCACTGCACCACACATTGCAGAGGTGTTAAAAAAAGCCCAAATCTAACTTATCGTAGATCTGTACCTCCTGTATAAATTTAAGAAAAAAACCGGAAAGGATGACAGACTTATCGTCCAATTGACGCGCTAAGTTTCACGGTAGGTGGAAACGGTGACGAACACTTTCAAGATGGAGACAATCAACAAGTAAGTGTGGGGAGAGCTGGGGAGGCCCAGGAGGATATTTCGTGGCGGTTTACATGGTTGGTTCGTTGTGTACTGCTAAGAATGACTTGTGTGACACAAATTAAGCGTTTAGCACAATTCGTAAGAATGTTTTAGTCACCAAGCTCACGGAGGGGGTGGTGTGTTGGGCCCCCCGGCGGGGGAGGGCTGTGGGGAAATCTCGAGGGGCTCTATCGCTATTTCGATTTGTACTGCTAAGTGCGTTCAGAAGCGACGGGGAAAATTGTTTCGTCAGGACGAATTCGTTATCTTATTGTCACTGATTATAGACAGCAAGCATTTACTTTTTTTTAAATGTAGGATTTAGCTAATCCAGGTAACATTGTTACCATGGTAACGACACCTTTGACGTTGGCGATTAAATTCTAGCTGCGAGAAACCAAAGGCGAGTTGTTGCGTAAACGTGCCCTCACAGCTCTACTATTCGGGTTAAAAAATTCGTTGCCAGTAGACAACAAAATTGTACACGTCTCATTAACTCAGCCAACGATGGCTGTCTTATCAGACCCTGTAACCCTGCTACATTCTAAGCCGGTCTCCCTTTAATGGCAGTTTTCAGTTTTTTTCCACGTTTTTCATCCTTGTTATTGAGCATTATACCACGGCTGTGACGTCACGGTAACTCAACGCCATGCTAAATTTCCGTTGGTTAAAGCCCGTTAACCAACACCGGAAGTGTGCGTCATCGCAAAAAGTGTGGGTTATCAAGTTACCTCACACTTTTGCCGATAACCCACACTTTTGTCAATAACCCACACTTTTGACACTTCCGGATCACGCGACCGGGAACACACACCAACGACCAAATACATCGTGAAAAAAAAAAAACGTAACGCAATAAAAACGCCCAAAACTTAATTACTTAAAAGGAATGAAATCCCATCCCTGCAAACTCTTATACGTCTGGCCAATATCTAAGCCATTCACGCTGCGTTAACTCCCCCCCCCCCTCCCTCCACAAATTAAAATGCAATGACCTTCATTCATACCGCTACCCTATTACCTAGTTTTTAAACAATTCTCAAACTACAAACGTTCAAAATGAATTACATACCTTCCCAGAATGTCATTCTATCCCTGCAGCCTTTTATCGAAGTTCTGTCACTCCGAAAAGCTTCGAAAACACAAGCGACCTGGCTAGCGTGAAATACGGCGAAACGACGCTGCGTATCCTGCCGGCCCACTCCCCCACAAACGGACGCAAACGACTCGTCGGTCTACCAACCACTCCACCCTCAATAAACTAAAATGGAATGACCTTTAGTCATCTTGAGAAATTTTTCACAAAACACAATCACGTTTTAATTAAATACGAGTTAGCTTGACGTCCCAACCGTGATATAAATATGTTATTTATTAAGAACTATTGGTTATCGATTTTTAAACCACGGCTGAGATGATTTGGCCGCTCGACATGCAAATCACGATGCAAATCGAGTATTTGCATGTCTCGCGGCCAAATCATCGCAGCCGTGGTTTAAAAGATAACCAATGGTTTTTAACCAATAACTATTACTTATTTATCTTTTTTGTGTGTGTTCTACGAAGTTCTCTGGAATCAATCTCGAGTTTGAACACAAAAATCAAAACCCATAGTTCACTACAGGGTAGATTAGTAGGTAGTGACGCTTTTTTGAAAAGGTGGGGCAGGGCTATCTACAGTACTGGCCGGATCTTTGATGAAAAATAGCATATGCGACTGAGTTGGGCAATACGGCCGCCGGAAATGTCACTTAAGCTCCATGCTTAAGCGATGATGATGATTAAGCTAGTGGCTGTCCCTTTTGAAACAGGGTGCCGACCGCCCTCCGTCACCTAATGGCGCCGTCGTCACCTAATGGCGCCGTCGTCACCTCCAGATGAAGATGAGGATGATTATGAGTAGACGGCGAGAGGGACAATTTAGCCGGAGAAATCCAAGTGGAAAACCCCAGGATCTTTGACATGCCACAATCGACCCACAATCGACATGAGCACGAGGCACCACAGGGCCCTTCTCTTCCCGAAAATGCCAGCGGGTGGACGAGGCCAGGATCGAACCAGGACCTCCGAGGCAGAAAGCGGTCGTGCTATCCGCGCACCCTCCTTGCCCACGAAGATTCGTTATGTTGCCTCTTTCTGTCAACCGAGGGCGACGCCGTCCGTACAAACCTGCAATGTTTCTTCCCTTGCAACACTTTCTGGCTACACGAACGTGTCTCTTTTTTTTTTCCAAGTACAGAGAAATAGCTTAACTGTGGCTGAGTGATAGCTTAAAAAAATATTTTAAAAATACCTTAATACATAATAAAAATATGTCACGCAAATCTACGTAAAATTAAAATTACATTTTGAAAACCGCCGCTAGATGCCAACAGATGTCGCGACTCTCCGTACAAAAGTTCACCGACTTGATTTGCCAATTCCCGAACACAACTCAAGAAATGGGCCAGTTGTGGCGTCCATTTTGTCTACCCCATCTAACTCGTTGTAGGTCGGGCCGGTTAGTTTAGTGGCCATGAGTGGAGTAAAAAAAAAGACCAGCTTCTACCAACGGCACCAGAAGGCAGCACTTGTCTAGTTCTCGTACGAGCCGAAACTTGAAATAAAAAATGGCGGCGTAACATTATTCATCAGTGTTGTTGGTTTGTTTGATTTTAGGTGATCAAGACATAAATAAAATTGCCGAAATTATTGAGACTGTTTTCATTGCACTTGTTGCGAATCATTTATCCCGTCAGGGGGTACTGTTTCTACATATGTTACCATGCCACAAAATAATTTTTATCTTCAGTTCCATTTTGATGGATTTCCGCTAGGCGGATTGGGAAGCTCACAATGATACAACTATTTTTCAAAATAATTTTTTGATCATTACGGCATCTGAAGCAAGCTAATGCTCGTAGGTGAACCGGCTTACTTTTGAACCCCAAGACGGTTTAGAAGCAGAAAAAACAAGCGCAGTCAGCGACTACCCAGTCGCTACCGGGCGTCACTACACTTCCGCCACTTTCGGGCCACTGCCGCTTCATACTTCCGGTATTTGTTTTAGCTAATTTATGGACTCTTGAGTCTAATGGTAAAAACTGTTTGTCTCTATCTGTCACCGTTCCATGGATGAAAGGCCCACTTGTAGGCTACTTCTGGCCACTTGTGGACAACTTCCACTTCGTACTTCCAGTTTTTTTTTTAAACTAATTTTGGACGGAATTTAATGGTGAAAACCGTTTGTCTCTATGTGGTACCGTTCCATACATGATGTGCTCAACTTGTAGGCTTCATACTTTTTGTAATTTTTTTAATTTTTTTTTCTGAATTTTGGACGCTGAATCTAATGGTGAAATTGATTGACTCTATTTGGTACCGTTCCGTGGATGATGGGCTCCCTTGTCAGCCACTTCCGGCCACTTGTGGGCCACTTCCGATTATACTTCCTGTTTTTTTTTTTAAATTCATTTTAACTAATTTTTGCACACCCATCTAATGGTAAATACCGTTTGTCTCTATCTGGTACCGGTCCATAGATGATGGGCTCATTTGTCAGTCACTTCCGGCCACTTGTGGGCCACTTTCGGTTTTACTTCCTGTTTTTTTTTTTTTAAATTCATTTTATCTAATTTTTGCACACCCATCTAATGGTAAAAACCGTCTGTCTCTATCTGGAACCGTTCCATAAACGACGAGCTCACTTGTCAGCCATTGCCAGCCACTTGTAGGCCACTTCCGCTTCATAGTTCCGTTTTTTTTTTATTCCTTTGAACAACATAATTTGGACGCTGAATTAAATGGTGAAAGCCGTTTATCTCTGTATGGTGCCGTTCCGGAGATGAAAAAGGCGACGAATGACAAAGTCGTTGATGTGGTCTTTCCATCTTTCGCTATACAGATCACTAAAATCCAACAAGTAGGTTAAAACCCAACGGATATCGACTCCGGAAACTTCCGATCGCGGTAGGGCCGTGAGAAGTGCATAAATTGACTTAAGATAGATTATTATCGGCAGCTCCAAGTTGGTCTTTTTCTTCATCCCTCTTTCAACGTTTACACCTTTACCTCACCTTTCATCGCGTCGCGCAATAAGTTTCCAGTCGCTTCCACTGTTCAGAAAGAGAGCTTACCGCCACTCTAGCGGAGCGTTGCCGGCGACTCTGGTGCTCAGTTCTCGGCCACTCTTTTCTCCCAAAATCCCCTGGTGGCTGCGCATGCGTCCTGCATCGATTGCAACGGCACGCAAGCCGCGCGCTCGTCGTACCGTGCCGCCGTTCCCGACGCTAGCTCGCTCTGTCTCCCGCGCTGCCGTCTACGTCATAATGAACGCGGTGCCTGATCGTTGTACCGCTTGAGAGCGTGAGGTAGCGGGCCAGCGGAAGCCAGCGAGAGAACACACGCGCACTTTTTGCTCTCGCCACCGACGACGTACTTTACGTTACGGTGGGACTACGAAAAGTCACGTGGATGAGAAATTTTAATCTATGCTCGGATATCCACTATGCCGGAGCCCACCAACGGGAATGTTTGTGCTGACTTACTTTCTGGCCATTCTGGCTCCAGCTGTGCGTACAGGTAAGAACATTTTTTTTTTTTAACTTAACTTCGCTTTATCTTGTAGTTTTATCGATAAAATTCACGAGTGACAGGATGATTTAGTTTGGGATGGTTCGAGTTTTGTAGCTTATGGAACTGTTGGTCCCCGTGAAAATTTAGTGGTTACATTGTTTTCGGAGATATTTTCGGTCGCGTTGACCTGTGTAACGGGGCAGGACAAGACTTATCGCTGATTTTATTGATAAACCTCATTCGTGAGAAGTTTTATCAATCTTTTCGGTGTTTGATTTATTCTTCCCTGTGCTAATTTTGTTAAAATTAGATTAGGATTGAAGAATTATGGGTAGTGTAGTTGTATTGTGTTATGAGGATAGGCCATGCTGAGTCGCGTAAAACGTGGATTGTGGGAAGGACGAAATCTGGAAAAGCACCATAGAAGGGCATAGCCTCTTATTATTTTCGTTTATCCTATGCGTAAATAGTTTTTCGATTTAAAATGGAAAGCCCGTAGAGTGTACATAAAATAAACAATTTGTGACGTTTCGAAGCAATCCCCGCTTCGTTGTCAAGCAATAAAAGATACGGATAAGAAGCCAAATTCAAGTAAAACATGCACTTGAAAATCCATAAAAATGTAAAAACTCAAAAGCCCATGAATAAAAATAATAAATAAATAAAATGGGCTCAGGCGACAGGTCAGGTTCCATACACCTGCTAGTTTTATAAGCTGTCTTAGGTGCGTTTTATATATTTATTATTTTTATTCGTGTGACTTGAGTTTTATCCTTTTTTTATGGATTTTACTTTACTTGGAGTATTTTACTTGACTTTGGGTTCCTAGCCGTATCGTTTATTGCTTGATAACGAAGTAGAGAATGCTTCGAAACGTTGCAAACTGCTTATTTTATGTGCACTGTACTTAAACTTGTTCATAAATAGCTTAGCGGTATCTTTTATTGCTTGATAACGAAGCGGGGAATGCTCCGAAACGTCGCAAATTGTTTATTTTATGTGCACTGTACTTAAACTTGTTCATAAATAGGTTAGCTGTATCTTTTATAGCTTGATAATGAAGCAGGGAATGCTCCGAAACGTCACATACTGTACTTAAAATTGTTTATAAATAGCTTGGCCGTATCTTTTATTGCTTGATAACGAAGTGGGGTCTGCTTCGAAACGTCGCAAAATGTTTATTTTATGTGCACTGTACTTAAACTTGTTCATAAATAAGTTAGCTGTATCTTTTATAGCTTGATAACGAAGCAGTGAATGCTCCGAAACGTCACATACTGTACTTAAAATTGTTTATAAATAGCTTGGCCGTATCTTTTATTGCTTGATAACAAAGCGGGGTTGGTTCGAAACGTCCCAAAATGTTTATTTTATGTACTCTGTACTTAAACTTATTCATAAATAGGTTAACTGTGTCTTTTATTGCTTGATAACGAAGCGGGGAAGAGGGTTCGAAACGTCGCATTCTGTTCATCGTATGTGCACTCTACTCAAACCGGTTCATAAATAGCTTTTCAACGTTTACATAGGTTTGATTGATTGCATGGCAAAACCATCTCAGGCGTTTGCAACATTTCATTGCGTTCACCTGTATGTTTCAACACTCCGTCAGACAGGAACACCAACAGGGAAGCAAACACTTAATACTCAACCATCGTGTGGTTGAAATAACGCTGAAGAGCTGGGCCACAAGTTTTATTTAAGATGTGAGGCATAGAAGCCAAATGACTTCAAACAGCACCTCACTACTGAAGTGAAAAGTCACTCTGCAACTCTTCGCTGAAATTTCAATCAGATTGTGGTTTGAGGCATTTCGCATACCGTTGGCAAGCTAAATAATTCGCGGTTCACGAACACGTTTTAAGTTGGAAGATTATGTGTTTGACATCGTCGTGTTGAACACCAATCATTAAAAGTTTTGCACGTAGAAATTTTATACTTAGGCCTATACGTGAAATAAGGCACGGTTAATGTTTCGGATTACGATAAAAAAAAAGGTAGCTGGTGATAAAAAAAATTATTTAAGTTGTCGTGTTAAAGAAATTACAAAGTAACGTTTAAATATATTCGCTTTGCGCTGTACACACAGTAAAATCGTTCAAGTGGATATTTTACGCTTGTAAATAAACATGCATGGTTTAACATGCTTGGAGGTTTTTTTTTAATTGGTAAAAAAATTTGGAAATTTGACTTTACCAATTTTTCGTTTTGCTGTATTTTCAAGTATTTTGTATAAACGCTAAACTAACCTAAGGAAAAAAGTTGAAGGATTACTAAGAAGAGTACGGGGACTGCGTTTCCTAGCAAATACCATTTGAGTTTGTGCGACCTCTTCCCATTCCTTCCTGACATTACTCGAATTTCATTAGCTGATTGTTTTTTTATTCTAATCATTTACTGTCAAAATAAAGAAATAAATCACAAGGTAAAAGGATAAAAGAAGCAAGCAGTCTGTATTAAAGACTGACCTTCTGAGGATAAAGATACGCTAATCTGAGAAAGAAAGAAAAGACAACTACCCCCATTGGGACTCAAACCGGGCACTCTAACCAGTACGTTATCGGGGCGGATACTGGCTACAGGCTCCAGCCGAGCTAAGTAGCTGTTCAGTCATTCTCAGTGGTGATCTAGCAGTTACAAACATACACCGCTGAGAAAGACTGAAAACTTCTCAAAACTTAGACTCAAAACTTCTGGCAGCTGACGAAGTTGTGCTCGGGAGATAACTTCCTTCAGATTCCGGTTGGCCAAGAATTGGTTCGTTTAAAAGCTGCTGTCTTCGAGGGAGTAAATGCTGAACAGGTGCAGAACATGGCTCAGGTACACTGCTTAATTCTTCCTCTCGAATCTTCTTCTGTAACAGCTTACGTCTAAAATCGTCATTTCTTTTAATGTCAGCTTGCCTGCCATCTTCATCCAATTGAGCTACAGATATCCTCTCCAATGGCTTACTACTGCTGGACCAAGACTGGTTGAAAACTGGAGTAGAATGAACTGGATTTGATGTAATTTTCTTACAAGCTTTCCTTGTCATCTGTCGTTTTCCACTACTTTTGCTGCTTGAAACATGTGATGGTGAACCATGGACAGAACGAGCCTCAGTTTCCCTCCTGGGTAGAGTCAAACCTTCGTTTCTAGCCAAACGTCCTGAAGGCCCAGGGCTAACTGGTGATGAATGGAAATAAACATTGGTTGTTGGTGAATTCTCTGGCTGATACTGCAGGAACCTGCTACTGTAATCCACGTAAAAAGGACTTGAAATTGGGAATGGATTCACCTCGTCACGCTGATCCAGAGCTTTTAAAGCAACAGAACGGTCAAAACAGTCGTCCAGAGAAACGGTAAGTGGCGAATTTTCTGTTGTGGCTTGTTCACTCCCTTTTATATCGTCCAAAACAGTTGATGGCGTCACAGTCGTGGTGAATCTGGATGCTTCCAGCCTCGCTTTTGTTGCACGAAGCGGGTAACGTGGCGTGTCTTCGTCCATTGTTTTTATAAAAACTTATACACTGCCCTAAACGGGTACAGGACAGGGGATTGGAGGGATTTGGCTTCTCCTAACAACCCTGACAACTTCACTTTTATGACTCCAAAATCCTCGACATTGCATGAGAAATTGGGGGTTCGAAATTCAAATTTTTAGCGTTTTGGCCGAAATGCACCAAAAATGTAGCAAAAATGTAGCAAAAATGTAGCAAAAATGTAGCAAAAATGTTGGGACATGAAAGTTGGTTCAGTGGTAGAATGCTCGCCTGCCACGCGGGCGGCCCGGGTTCGTTTCCCGGCCGATGCACCAAAAATGTAGGGACAGAGATGTGGGGACATGGATGTGGGGACATGGGCGGCCCTAACGTGATGTAACTAGAGTGTGTGGGAATCAATAATAAAGAAGAGACTTGGCTGGGTTGAATATTTGATGGTTCATTACTGTTGGATGTTATATACAGCCTCGCCTGCCACGACTTGAGCCAAACAGTTCTTAATTATGACAATGTGATGGGTAAGATACAATGATTGACAGGGACATGAAAGTTTAAATGTGGCGGACTGGGGAAATTGGGGGAGGAAAAGGAACAAATTTCTAATAGTAAGGCCCAAAGATTACTTACGGGAAGTTTTAGGGTGGAATGCTGGTTTGGAATGACTAATAATATTTGATTACTTAAAATTAACAATATGTTGGCAAGGCAGAGCGCATGCTTAACAATTGGTTTGAGTTCGGCATGCACAACAATATAGTGACTTGAATTTCAATAATAGAGGCAGGGCACACTTAAGATCGTCATCCAGGCTCAGCTCAAGGGAATCAAGATGCTGGGTCAACAGTCCCAGCATCAGTTCGTCCAATATTGACGTTAACAGGAGCTGAGGCAGGATGAGTCACTACACTCGGCTGGAGCCTTTAGCCATTATCCGCCCTGGTAGCACAGTGGTTAGATCGGCCGCCTAGTAAGTGGGGAGTCCTGGGTTCGAGCCCCAGTCGGAGCAGTTGTCTTTTCTTTCCTTCTCGAAATAGTCTATCTTGTATCCTCACAAGGCCAGTCTTTAATGCAGACTGTTTGCTACGTTTACCATTTACTGTCGTTTGTGGCCATTTCCAGTACTTTTATTTATATTTTATTTTATTATTTTTTTTAGTATAATCCTTACCAGTTAGCTAGAACTTGCCAACCAAAGGTTAGACAGCAAAATTAAATAGTGGTATCACCAAAATTAATACAAATCATATAAAATTAATCACTATAACTGATTAATCACCAAAACACCACGACCAATACAAATTAGCCAAACGGAATTAATTAACAAACTGATTAACCAAACAAATTAATCACTAAAACTAAATCACCAATTTAATCACACAAATTAATCACCGAAACTAAAACAGAGGACTCGACACAAATCAATCTAAGTTTCGAAACACCGAGATTCATTTCCAAAAAGTAAAAAATGCTTCAACTTTGTAGTTTCATTTTGTTTTTTATTGCAAAAGTAAACAATTGTTTATTATTGATGTTGCTCGATACTGACAGTTTTACTGAAATTTTATTGAAGTTTGACGACGTTAGTAGCATTTGACACAGACGGATTTCAAATAATACTAACATTGGCACATTTTAGTATTAAACAATGGAGCCAAGGTCATTAACAGCTAACACTGACAAGTGACCTGCAACTGTGCGAAAAAATTCGTGTGTTGTAACAATGCCGGGAATTGAACCTGAGCAATTTGAAGCCATCCTTCACTGCACTACACCTCTGTTCTACTATTCTAACTTGATACCGTAACAACTGCTGCTCACTTACCAAATGAATTTCTGTCAACGCCATTTTTCTCGATCCTCCACATCAAGTACGGCCTCAAAGTTCTATTTACTTATCGCAAGTCAGTCCTTTGTTAGAAATCCGATTTAAAATATGGTGTCTAGGACATTTTCTGCTGAATATTGGGAACTAATTTAATAGCATCCTGCGATGATATGATCCCTTGCGCACTTACAATAACCACGACGTTTCATCTGTGCGTGTGCATGTACCAAAATTTGTAATCGTTTGCTAAGAACTACCATGAGATCAAAAATCTAAAAGACTAAATGCGGTAAAAATTAAAACTATTTATTGTGCGCGCGGTGTATCTTGAGTCCTGCAAGTATTTTGTGAGCGGCTACGTCTTCCTGGATGGGGAGGCTTTAATCGATGGCCGCCATTGTTTTTTTTAACCATCTTGGATATCAACAAGGCACTCTGCTACTGAAAACGTACAATCGATTATCTGTGTTCGTTCTGCGGAGAACTCAAGATAGGCCGTGGACACTACATGCCAGTAGATCGCCGAAGAAAAATTATAAGATTATAAAATGCGATGTTAAAATACGAAAATCTTTTTATGTTGGCGTTGACACAATTTTTTGCGTTCATGCCGTTTCGTCTACTTCGCCCAAGACCAACTGAGATAGTAGCTGCATTCCTCGCTCCGAGGAACGCAGCTATTATCTTAGTTGGCCTTGTGTTACTACGCATAGTCTCGCGAAACGGTGCGATGGCAGCATGCGCGGATGGCGATCGATGCGTGGCTGTTATAAGGCAGGCGGAATAAATTACTACCTTTAACTTAAGAATACATGAAACTGATGCCGGGTTTGCATGAACTCCAGGCCTCCAACCATGGACTTACATATGCTACAGCGAGGATGAAGAAATGAAAGTCGCTGTAAATGTTGTTAAACGAAGAAACTCTCCAAAGAATAACGAATGACCAGCAGTTGTGACGAAGAAATTAGTGACCAATCAGGAGTCCGGGAATTGAAGCCGAGTTTTTTTTTATTGGTCCTCCAAAATGTACTAGACCAATATCTGAATCAATACAATAACAATTGCTGTTAACTTGTGGTATGACTTAATGTCAGAATAAATCAAATTGACGTCGGGGTTGCCTGAACACCTCCAACCTTGGCTAAACATGCAATGGGGTGGGGGGGGGGGGGGGGCGGAGACATGAAGCTTAAAGACGCGTCGACAGCTACGTCATTAGCTCCATCCTCAGTCACAGTGCAGTGGTCCGGGCTGCCACTGTGCCCTACATTACAGAATGTTAAACAAACCCCAAATCTAAGAACAGCTAAGAATGACAAGTGAGACAAAAGTGCCTATGTGTCTTTACATTAGGCCTCAAATGCGGTAGTGTCAAGTGATAGTGTCGAGTTACCACACTGTTCCAATGCATTGGGGACCCAAATCAAAAGTCCCAGGTTCAAGTCCCCCTCGTGATGGCACATGGATTTTTTTTTTGTCACAAATGCTGATCACTTGTCATTTTAAGCTGTTGAATAAATACAGATGCAAACGTATTTTCGTTCCCTTTTCGACTTAAATATAAGACTACCCGACCGGAAATTCAATCGTGGTCGTTTGAGGCCAATGCCGGCCAGCCGTGTCACTATGCGGTAGGGACATCGACCTTGGGTCTCAAAGGTCGAAGATTCAGTTACCATACGGTCAGACTGACATTTAGGTCCAAATGGAAACGGAAATAGGTTTGCATGTGTTTTTATTTACGTCTAATCCAGCCGATTTGGCTTTCGTCCCTGTTTATTCTCAGTTGTTCACAACCTTTGCGCCATTGTGTTTCTTCGTTTAATACTAACATTTAAATTTACTTTTTTCTTTGTGTCATATT
>JAHWFP010195199.1:10882-39180 GCA_023313725.1 Lithobius niger
TGCTGCTGCTGATCATCCCTGAGAGCTTATGGTATTAATATAGTAGATCAAAACTTTAAACAAAGTCTTTTTCAAGGATCTATAACACTGATTAGGGCAATGTAAGGCACGTCCCAAAAGGAAAAAGGTCCTCAGAAAAATCTCCTCTCCTTTTTTGGGCGCTAATGACCAAGCTGTCGACGCGCCACTAAGCCTCAATCCCCCCTCCCTTTTTTTGTCTATTCTGCTCGCGCCCTTCTCGGTGCGTCTGACATGTAACATGGAAACGAACCATCCACTAGTAAACAAAATGCCCCACCGAAACTACCGATTTGAAAAAAAGTTTTAAAGGAGACTTTAAAATTTCACAATGTGTATCATATTGTAATCAATTTTGATGCTTGAAATGTTAACTACATTGCCTGTTTTCTGTATTTATTATGGTGAAAAATAACTTCCCATTTTAAGATAAATTAAATTTGCACTATGGGTGTAATACAGGTTTCGTTAAAAAAACAGTGGAGTGCTTAGTTCTCAGCAATAGGTGCAAGAAATAGTTCTCAGCCCTCGTTCGTTCCTGCAGCTTGTATTGTTACGAGAAGGATGATGGCCTTAGGGGTTCGTCGGGCAGATGACCAGGAGTGGTAAACACTCGCTACAAAATCCTTTGAACCCTTTGAGATGCTGATATAGGCAGAAACATGGCTTTGTCACTCTTTTCTTCCTTCTGATTCATGTTGTGGCGCGAAACAATGTATTCGTGCTGATTATTATGGGATGGAAACAGTGCTGACAAAACGCTTCAAGAGCATTGGAAGCCCGAATCTGTTCGGATGTGTGTTGCCGAGCAACGGCAGAAAGCATCAATATCCGAGATTACCTTCTCTACAACAATAGGGTGCACGCTGCCACCCAGTGGCAAAAAGCATTAATGGACAATAAGACCTTGTCTAATAATAGATGTGAGCTGGAATCCAGTAGCAAAAAGCATTAACAGTCTATAATGCTTTCAGTTCTTGGTTGAAACATTCTGTGAAATGCTGGCAAAACGCATTAACTGCCAATAACGCATTTTGCCATGGGATAAAAATTCTGTCACTCTATTTCAAAGGCATTAATGGGCAATAAGGCCTTCTACCAAAGCAAATCGTTGAACCACTGGGCACATAATGCGTTTTGCCACCACAAAACTGGCGTTCTAGTGGTCGGAGACGAAAAAACAATATACGAGCTGAAAGGCAAGGTTTTGTTTGTTAATGCTTAACCAAAATCTCATTTTCGCATTTTTGGGGGTTAATGCGTTCTGCCAAAGTAGGGCAGAATGGTTTCTCCAGGCTCGGACTGGCCATAGTGACATTGTGCCAATGATACAGGTGTTCTTTGCCAACCATTCGGCGCCCCTTTGGTAGTCTACTTTTTCTCCTCCCCGAGAAGAAAAAAGAATGTTTTCGATTCCCTGTCCTCTGAAACCGTTCCTTATAGGCACAAATTCCCTCCCTTTACTCACGTTTTTAACGCATTTACTCCAAAATTTCCCAAAACAGTATCTCTTGAAATATAAGACGCGTGTTGAAGAGGGCACTCTGAAGCCAGATATGACAACAGAATATGAAAATAAGCAAAGCTTCTTTAGCTCGACTCCGGACTTTGCTTCAGCTTGGGGAGCTTAGAGCGATTCCCAAAACCCCTAAACGGTTGGAGGTACTATAACTCCATGAGAGTTTCCTATAAAACGCATGGCGCCCCTCCCTAACTGGCACAGAGGCCCTTTCCTATCCAGTCCGACTCTGGGTTTCTCGCAACCTTAAGTTTATTGTCGGCTCCAGAACGTCATCTTTGCTCCGTCTCCATCCTTTAAGAATTCCGTTTTGAAACTCTCTAAGCATAGCGCTGGAAGACTGCATTAAGAAAGACGCTGAGCGAGTGTCGTGTAGCTTCCACGTTCACAGAAGCGGTCCATGAACAGGGGGAGAGAGAGCACTTTGTCAAGTCAATTATGATAACAGCCTACTTCTTTACCCTTGCTCCCTCTGGCTTGTCGAGCCTTCTCTCGTGAGCAGCGCCATCACGCGGCGAGAAAATGAAGTACTAACTCCCTCGTAAACAACAAACTGTTGGTAATGAAGTCCAGCGTTTCATGCAGCAAGCGAAATTGAGGAATTAACTTTTAGTTAACGCGATAAACGTAGCTGAAAACGACTGCTAGCGGGATAACAGAGTTAATGGGGCTAACGGGGGACGGGGTGGAGGAGGGGGCGCCATTTTTGTTCTGCGGTTGCAGAAATCCGTTTATTTGGACGGTGGCAGCCCGGCGGACGTGTCCGGATCTAAAGGAAAGTTGTCCGTTTGTTGCTTGCCCTGGGAGTCGTCAAGGTAATTGTGGAGAACGGTAATTATTGTTCCTTGATAATTACGTAGACACTAATGACGTGTGAAGAGTCGTAAGTTTGTCAACTGCATAATGAAGAAATGTCAGGTTTAAAGCAACATACCGCCTGCCTTATAACGTTCCGCCTGCCTCACAACACCCGCGAGACGATCACATCCGCGTATTTACCACAGCTAAGGTCAACTGAGACGGTTGCTTCGTTCCTCCCAGTGAAAAACATAGCTATTGTCTCAACTGGCATTGCGCCTAATAGTCCAGCCAGCGTGAACCCATTGATTGTGTCGTTAAAAACGGGAATGATTCTTGTATTTTAAAACCACAATTTATAATTTTCTAGATTAGTGTCTTATAATTTTGCTTCGGCGATCTATTGGAATAATTAATTTTAATTTTTACCGCATTAGTCTATTAGATTTTAGATCTAATGGTAATTATTAGAAAATTAGTAGATGTACACACACAGATGAAACGTCATGATTGTTGTACGCGTGCAATGCATCATTTAGTGACGGCTCGTTAGTAAATAAAGTTCCATTATATTCAACAGAAAATCTCCTAGACGCCACATTTTAAAAAGGATTTTTAGCAAGGGAAAGACTAACGGTAAGGAATTAGACCTTTGGGACCGTACTTGATGTGGAGGATCGAGAAAAATGGCGCTGGGAGGTATATCCCTTTAAGGGTTACTTAACGATGGCAGTTGACATTTATGTAACAAGTGGCCCTTGATCGTACATACTATATACAGATTTATTAAAAACTACCAAAAGGCCGTGTGTGGTGCTGGTGTTGGATGCACCCTTTCTAACATTGGTTGTGGCAACATTGGTTATGGCAACATTGGTGTTTCAACATTGCAATAATAAGGACCACCTGCCTTCTCTACGTGATGGACGTAAATTCTTTTGATGCCTTGATGGGGGAGAAAATTCCTTGATTATGTCTCGCCGCTTACTGGTAGACGTGTGTGGATAATTCTTACTAAGTTTGCTTAAATTTTCAGCATTGGTCTAATTTTTTTTTTGACACACTGTTTGTTACAAGGTGACTTCGATGGATGTCGTTTCTGGGGGAATGGGGGGAGGGGTAGTTTAGATGTTCGTTGCCCAGTACACAGTACCACTTGCAAAAAAAAAGTGCATGGAGAACGTAATAGCGAATAGACTGTGCCAAAACATTTTTAACAGCTTACTAAGGGAATTGAAAAGGGTGCTAAAAGCATACATGAACCTTAAAAATACTTACAGATAAAATTTCTTCCCCCCCCCCCCCCCTCCTTTTCCTTAAAATTCTGTACCGTTTCTTTCTTGTGGTTCTCCGAGTTCCAGGATGTTTTTCGGCACAATCAACTTGAAACATGAACAAATGCCGCACCGCTTCTCCCATTGGGCAACTCATTAGTGGGTCTTGCGTCAATCGACACCAAGACGGAACCCTCCTGTTTCCTGGCTTTACTTCTGCTTAACTTGGCGACAATAATAATTGTGAACGATTTCAAACGGTTTTGTATCGAGGGTTAACCGTTTCCGGTCATCTGCCCGACGAAGCAGGTAAGGTCGGAACGACTTTGTACCATCTGCAAACAATGGTAAATCATTTGTACCGAATCACGGGTAAGTTTTGCAATTTGGCCTCACGGCTTCTGAGGCATGGCAAAGGTTTTGGAATGATTAATTCGGTTCCAGTCCCCATTCTGGTGAGACGTCCGTGATTTGGAACTCTTCCCCCCCCCCCCCTTCCCCTTTGGCGTATTAATTTAAAATTCTGATATAAACTATTAATTTCCTATCTGACCAAAGCCCAAGTTCCTTTGTCAGTTTTCTTTTCCGAAGTCTGGCGAGTCCTACCCTCTGAGAATTAAAACTGAACCGCAAAAGACTCCTGTTTCATAAGGTTTGGCTTTAGGTTAAAGAGGGGATTGCTGTGCATGGAGATTAGTCCTCCAAGCACTGCTGCATCGAATGAGGAAAGGGTACAGCAGTGGTTATAAACTTTTTAATCCCTTTAACCCACTATACCAGGTGTCCCAAAAGTCAGGGGTCACCTAGGTGATACACCTGGCTGATAACAACGGGTGGTCATGCTGATATACTGAGGATTTTTTTATCTTTCTTCATGATTGTATATACCAGCATGGTACACCATTAGCATGAACAAAGATACAACTCCCCGGTATATCTGCATCCCACTTGCATGCCACTATGCCACTCAGCATACCACTATTTCAGCTTACCATACATCACCCGGATGACCCCTGACGTTTGGGATTCGCGGTGTATATTGGCGTTTGTCCACAAACCTGTTTGTATTTCAGATAGTGCCTTCTACTTTAGTGCACCATTATGTACTTTTATTATTAAGTTCCTTTTTAGTGTTCTGTACAGCCGTACCGGCTGAGAAGACTATTGCAACGACTTTGTCCGTCCGTCCGTCCGTCGCTTTTTTCAACTTCGCAACGGTACCAGATAGAGACGACCACTGTTCACAACGTTAGATTCAGTGTGAGAAGTTAGTTAAATAACATGGCAAATTAAAACACCTTTACTTCCTCATAGCTAATAGACTTTTTCGACGTCACTAAATTAAATAATAACATTTGATCGTCGATTTGAAATCCTAAGATAACAATAAAAAGAAATGGATTTTAGCTTCGTTTAAAATAGTCTCGTCGCATTGTTGCATGAATGAATAGGCTTACCGTAGAATCAAATTCTCCATTAGGCCTATCAGCTACTTACGAAATCAAAACTGCATTAAAAAAAAGTTAGGCCTAAGAAATGAAAATTAGGCTTAAAATCATGTTACCACGGCAACGTCAAGTTACTAAGAGTCTCCGTTGGCTTCATCAACAGCGTCTCTCTCGTCACTTCTCCACTGATCTCTATATATAGGCTACGTTGCGCATTACGTTGTTAACACTGTAACTGTGTACCCGAAGGCGCACCGTGTTGCAAAAATGAATATGTTTACTATACAATCCAACTCCGTTAGCTGCTACTAACGAAATTAAAACTGCTCGTTAAAATTAGGCCTAAAAGCTGACAATTAAGCCTAAAATGTAAAAAAAAGCCCTAAAAGCTAACACATTTTTAACCGGCAATTGTGATGGTTATTGCTTTTAGATTAGTATAATAGAGACAGCTGTTGTAGTGCATGACAGAGGTGTGCGCCTCAGCATTAGAAGTGGATGAACCGTACAAAAGACCGGTGCGACTAGGCAATCGATGTAGCCGCTTGTTGAATTATGTGTTTTTGTTGAACATTGTAGACTCATACAAGTTTGACAAAACAAACTTCGAGTCATTACGCAATACATTTATCATTCAAATATGAAAAAGGTTTATTAAGGTATCTCAAAACAAAATACTGTAGCATGACAATTTTCTATTCAAAGTCCTATTTAGTTAAATTATGTTTTCTTTTGTCTTATTATTTTAAATTTTAAGATTCTTTTTGAAATGTCTATTTGCGGCTTTGCAATCTTCAGACGGCAAAAGTAAAACGAATTGAAGCAGCGTCGTAAGGATTCAGCTTATTAAAAAATCAGTGCAATTACGACATCGTAAATATTTTATTAAAGTGCTTGCCTATACTTTTCGAAGAAATCTATTTCAACGCATACATAAATACAGATGCACAGTAGCGTAACTAGGGTTTTGTACGAGGGGGCAACACTAGGCATTTAGCCGAATGGTGTGGAGGGAGAACCGAATAAGACCCCCGGAAGCTGATGCAATTTTGCTATTTTTTGGCATTTTCTGGCCTTGTAAAGTGCCGTTGGAAACATTTGTATAAAACCAGTTTTTCTGACTGCATTACACGCATAAAAATATTTTGTTATGTAAATCTTTCAGTTTTTCATACTAGATACTTATTTTTTAAACACTGACACTTTGTTAGAAATGTTGGGAATTTTAAGCAAAATACGGAGTTAGTAATTCTTACTGTTTATCTTTACTGATTTTTGTATTTCTCCATTTGTTACCTGGTTACTTTAGTGATTATAAAGTATAAATTATAAGTATAAATTAGGTAAGATGAAAGTTGCGTCTTTGAATTTTTTAAGCTATGGAAAAGGTAACTTGGCCAATTTGCCGAATAAGCTTTCAAAATCTCACAGAGGGGCCGAATCGCCCCTTTGCCCCCTCCCCCCACTAGTTGCCACTGCAGATGCATCTGAACTAACACACCTACGCAGATTTATTTTAAAGTTTGTCTTTATTGCAAGTAGCCGACGCTATAATGTAAAAATTTTGGGGGGAAGCCAAGAGAGTTTGTTTTCTCTTTGACTCCGTTAAACCTACACGCGCAAACATGATGAGTTCCAAATTCGAACTTCGCAAGAGTGACGAGGAGACGCCGATGAAATTGCGCGTGATAATAGATGAAAGCAAATCCCTGAATGAATTCAGTCTGTTATGCAAATTAATGTTTGCTCAGCCAACGCACAATGCGACGGTTTGAGAAATTAAAAATTGTAATGCGGCGTGGAAGATTATTGATCAGTTGCATTTAAACAGCGTTGCTTTTGAAAGAGAGTTGGACGTGGTGTAGCAGTTTTAGTTCGGATCACAATATGGGTAATTATTGGCGTGTTTATACTCAACAATTGTGTAATTAGTGCGTCTTATTGGTGTAAATTGGTGTTGTTGTTTTTGGTAAAGAGGGCGACCAAGCTGCATTGCCATACGACAGCCATGTCTCGATAAAAGGAATTTATAAATGACTAATTCGTCTATGTGTGTTATTATTGTTTTGTAATAGTAACTTATTAGAAACTATCTGGTTCTGGCGTAACTTCTAGTCGGACGGTTTGCTGTCACACTGTCCAGTTGGTTCTCGGGGTCGGACTGGCGTTTGTTTCTGCTGGGAATCAGTTCGATTGCCCAGTTTTCCGTCAACTATAGAGCAGCGTCATGTGACATCATATTGGCTACAAGAGAGATTGCTGCAAGGGGCACTAGATTAAAATGGAGGGTTAAACAACGGCGTTTCTAGTCAAGGCAGTGCTTTGAGAGCGGATTTCATAGGCTTAAAAAATCGTTGTTTTCTCCAATCGCTTATGCTGCGAGGTTGTAATCGGAAAATAAAGATTCCACTTGCTTAAAAATGTCAGCAACCACCAACAAATCGACAAAAATCGCGCGTTATAGACCTAAGAAATCCAATCTTAACAGCATTGTCTTCATAAGACGCCCTTCTTTTCGCCCTCCAGTGCCCCTTGCAGCTATCCAGTGCCCCTTGCAGTTACAGGCTCCACCATAGAGTTATATACAATAATACTACGTCATGTCACTACCCTATACATGTCGACAAATTTCGTTTATAACTGATTGTTGTTAGTAATCCACATTATCCATGGTGCCGCAACAGAATGCCACTCGTCAAATTGCCACCGTCAACATGCCACCGGACAAAATGCCACTTCAAACTTTTTTTTTAACCAGTCACAATGCATCAACATAGTGACAATGTATAAGCATTAAAAAAAGTCACAATGACTCTGGCTCTTTGACAGTGGCTCTCTTCCTTCACGTCTAACGAGCTTTGGGGATGAATGGTCGGCCTTCCTGTCCAAATTTACACTGAATTTCCGCGAGTAGATCTATAAAAGCCCTATGGAGTAATTTTATGGATGGGGGGGGGGGGGCGGGGGGGGTGAACTCTTGACCGCCAAATTTTCGGAGACCCCCCAGATTTACAAGATTTTTATACTTGTTTATTTACAAGATGTTTGAACTAGATGTTTTTAGTTTTTTGGACAGGAATATTATAGACCATTCACATCCTGTTTTTTATGCTCAATTTCATAAGCTGGAACATTCGTTGTTTGTACGGGAAAGGTTTATAGTCAGGTCGCGCTTTTAAGTTACGTTCATGAAGCTTGCGACCAAAGATCCGCGAGATGTGAAAGGAAGAGAGCCACGGTGGACGTGGAAGGAGCCACTGTACCATATTCCATTAAAAAAAATGTTAAATAGACAACCTGTCAAGGTGGACTCTGCCAAGGTGACAACCTGTCAAGGTTTGTACATTTTGACTATGCTTATGCATTGTGACTTTTTAAAAAGATCAGTAAAAAATTTTGAAGTGGCATTTTGTCGGTAGAGGGTGGCATTTTGTCCGGTGGCATTTTGACGGCGGCATTTTGACGAGTGGCTTTCTGTCGGGCCTTCTTATCCGTCATATTGTCGACCGCTCGCTATTTTTCATTGCTCTCATGCAAAATTCAACATGCTCTCCCTTTTTCATTGCCGACGTGCCAAAAATTAACATGCCACGCAAATAGTAAGGAAAAGTACATAAAAACAACATGCTACTACAGTAGATAAGAAAGTTAACCAGATATCTCATCTTCCGTCTTCCAAGCCTACGCGGCATCCGTGCGGTAGTTACGGCTACTAATACCTCTCATAATGGTTTGTCTGCGTGCTGCTACGAAGGCCAAGCATTAGCAAAGATGATAGTAGCCGCAGCTCCCGCTAGGGCCTTGCGTAAGATTGGAAGAGATAAGATACGATATCTATAGTTAACTTTCTAATCTATTCTACTACACGGTGGAATAGCAAGAGATGCCGGAGAAAAATATTCAAAACCTTAATATCGGGGAGGGGTAGAAGATTTGGTTACACAACTTTTTAAAGGTGACTACCCACATCGCTCGCTTCCCTCGCTCCTTAGGCGTCGTCTTGCTTTGCTCGAGGAAGTTACTTAGTCACATACTAACTGACTGATTCAACATCACTTAATTTGTGGTTTTGAAGGTTTTAAGGCAAGTATAGTCACCTACTGACAGGTGGAGAACCACAAAACATCCAAATGGTAAACAAAGATATAATTTTCGGCTTAAATTTACAGTCTTGGTCACTAAAAAAACAGGTGAAAACGTGAATAAATCCGGTTACATTGTATGGCAAGTCATTGCTGTTCGGCCATCTTGGATTTCAACCACCACTTATTATATTGTTTTAGTCATGTTTTCACCCGTTTTTTTGGTGACCAAGCTGTAAATTTAAGCCGAAAATTATATATTTGTTTACCATTTGGATGTTTTTGTGGTTCTCCACCTGTCAGGAGGTGACTATACTTGCCTTATAACTAACTGATATTTCACGACCCAAAAAAAACCTGCATTTAAATAATGTTAAGAAGATGACTCCGTATTTTGTCACAATTCGTCCATTAGTATCATCCCAAATTTATAGTGCCAGTATTCTGCATGTACCCGTTGGACACACTCTCAAGAATATTTGTTGTTGAAACTGACATACATTACTAAACTAAACTAAACTAAAGATCAAGCAAATGGTCAGAGTGCGCACCTTTATTATTGCTTCAGTTCGTAAAAAAAAAATACTAATGCTTTCGTTTAAAGGTGATATACTTTTGATCCCAAATTATTATTACAGGCAAAACACAACTTAGAGCCCTTGCTGGTTTATGGGTTGTTGGAGACCGACTGTATAGAGCAGTGACATTTGCTGCCATATTGGCACCAGTATGGGTTTTGGAGGGCATAACTACAAGGTGCACTACATGAAAATGGAGGAAAAAACAACGGAAGAGCGGATTTCTTAGGCTTAAAATAACGTTGTTTTCTCCAACAACAAAAATCGCGCGTTTTAGGTCCAAGAAATCACTCTTTTAACAGCATCGGCTTCAGTATGACGCCCTTCTGTTTCTCTCTGCAGTGCCCCTTGCAGCTAACCCATTAAGGCTCCAGCATAGAGTTATATACAATAATACTACGTCATGTCACTGCTATAGACCTGTGCTCTTTATTGATTACGCGTTAGGTTCGTTTCTGAAGTATTACGGAAAGTTTAGTTAAGGCTTGGGGTTTACGTGAATGCTGTAGCAATTTATTCCGTTTTTCGCTGGGGAATTGCACCCTTTTGTGGCTTGTATGCGACTGCAAGAGTTCACATCCGTCGCAAACTAACCTTAGTATTTGACAAGAACGTTAGGCCTACTCTCAATATTTCCATGGTTGGAGCTCTTGATAAACGATGGTTGCGGCCAGGCTTGGGAGTTGCAGAAGGTGATTTGACTTAAAATTTGTCAGCCAGAATGTGGAAGTGAAGTATGCAGCCTAGCAACAGGTTTTCAAAAAATAAGTAGACGGTCACTTGGGGTAGCCAGCTGGGAGCTTGCATTGTTTCTAGTGTGGCAGAAAAGGCGGAAGTTGCTTTCCTTCCTTGTGTATATATATGGCCTTTAGGTCACCACTGAGAAAGACTGAACAGCCAATAAGCTCGGCTGGCGCCTTCACCAAGTCTCCGCCCCAGTAGCGCAGTGGTAAGTGCACCTGGTTAGTAAGTGGGAAGTCCTGGGTTCGAGTCCCAGATAGGGACGTTATATTTTCTTTCTTTCCAACATTAGTGTAGCTTGTATTCTTACAAAGGCCGATCTTTAATTCGTTACTGTTGTCTTTTTCCCTAGTGATGTTGCGATGGTGACGGCCATTTTGGTTTTCTGCTCTGCAGAAAATTTTTCCCAGATGTGGAATGTTCAACAAAGCATTGAACTGGAACGGATAATCGCTACATGTTGTAGGTTCCTCCAGATTTCTAATTGCATACGGATTAAACCGGACAAGGAAAATGCAAGAACGAGACCGAAGTATGTTTTAAAAAAAAATGCCCGAAGTGCACAATGTCAACAAAACCCGACGTTTCGAGCTGATTCCATCTCATTATCAAGGAAAAAAAAAACACAAACACTTAAAACTGCATTAAGGTGCAAACAGACTGGTGAATGCAGGCAAAACTGCCGAGTATAAGTTAGTCAAAACAACAATTCGAACCCAAAAAAAATCTGACATTTTTGAAAATTTAGAATTTTTTAAACAAGTTTAAAAAGAGGAAGAGGACAGTCACCTCTATTTAAAATTTTTTTAAATTTTAAATATTTCAAATTCTTCTTTTTAAAAATTGTTGGAATTGCTGTTTTGAATTAGGCAGTTTTGCCGGCATTAGGCTGCCTGTTTGCACCTTTAAGCAAATTAAAGTGTATTGTGGTTATTTGTTCCCTTGAGGATGAGCTAGTGTCAGCTCGAAACGTCGCTATTATGCCACTTTGGGCTTCTCTTTTCATTCGGAGTAAACCATCACGAAAACAACCTAAATCCTCCTTTTTTTCTATTATTTGAAACCTCGTTTGTTAATTTTTTTTATTCGATATAACACAAAAGCTAGCAATTATTAGTGAGTGGCGAAAACTGACTGAATAATTCTGGTTGCATTAAAGTTGTGGAATGAGTTTTTGACGTGTAGTTAGCCTAAAGTTCGAAGTTATTTGGCTCAGTCGCAATAATCTGTTGTGGGTCTGGATATCGCAATTTGAAATTGCGAGTCGGGGGATTTAAGATGACTGGTGGGAAAATTCTGCGGTTAGGAATGGGTGGATGTGGCGAAAAAGGAACTGATTCATGACTTAATGCATACACGTCCGAATACTGCTGAGGTCAGGTTTGGCACACACTCCGATACTCGAATGATAAGGGATGGTGAATGTGTTGCCAATTCATAAACTACATGCGCTCAAGAGTTCGCCTTCTTGCTTGGAAAAGATTTAAACCAACGGGCACTCATCGCCAGTGGTGTAACTATATGATAAACATGGCAAGGGCAGAACCGGGTAGGATATTTAGGTAGCGCCACTCTTTTTCTGACAACAGTAAACATTTGGATGAAACCTGTACCTGCTTTCAACGATTTACGCAAGAGGGCGCTGTCGTCAAGTAACAGGAAGCGCAAAGCATCATGGGGAGCGAAACTATTTAGCGTCACTATATACCAAATTGATCACGATAAGAATACAAAATTAATCGCTTAAAAAATGCCATATGTCAGATTAAGGGGCCATTTATAATATTGATTTCGACGCGTACGCGTGACGCTCGGAGCGTGAAACTAGAGTTTTTCCCATGCTCAACGCTTAAGCGCGACCATTTACAATTGTAGAGCAGGTGGGCCAACGCGCGAATTTTGCTATTTTCAAGCGTCACGCGAATATCTAGTGGACCTAGATCGGTTAGCGCCAAGCGACGCTCGCACGCTTAGTTGTTGCATTGTTGCGAGTTTAATCCCGGATTTCGACGTTGGAATTTTACCACCCCAACAAGGTCACAACTGACGTCATTGTGAAATCTCCCAAGACCGAAGTCCACCTGACGTCAATTTGTAATATGCCATTGTCGAAATTTAATACTCAATTGTTAGTCGATAATCGATCTGATCAATTATTGTAACAAAACATAACACTGGTTTGTCTGTACGTAATTCAATCAATTGTAACGCTCGAGCTCGCTTGATCATCCGCCGGGTGCTCCTAACAATTAGCTATTAACCTAAGATTCCATTCCGGCTCCAACTCTCCAACTCCCCGCATCAAAAGGTAATTTCGGCCCTAACATTAGAAATTTTCCCCAATTTCCCCCATCCCCAACTTAAACTCAAACTAGACCCATCCTGTTGTCAGTTCATGACTGCAACCCCGTTACAACTTAATTCAGCTGTTATCAACTTAACCAAATTTTCCCGAAACTTGCAAATCTAAATTTCCCCAAGTTAGCCTAATGCCGTTGACGTTCCATTTAAGGCCTTAAGCCGAGGTTAGTGTCGCCCAAGAATTTCAGGCGAGCCCGAGCACTCCATCGCTCTAATGTTAAATTAAAACCAACACCAAATCTGAACCACGACTACTAGCCTTAATCCATCCGCTTAAGTAAATTTGGAATTCCTGCAACCCCTAGACTACCACCACGGCACGTTTTAGAGCTTGTCCCTAAACTGTTAGGCCCTTTAACCCTACAGCATACTGGGGTACGAAAATGGCGGCATCAACGGATTCCATCGGCGCCGATCAGCGCCACATGAAAGGAAAACGTGGTGTGCTAAGAGGTTGAATGCTCAAAATAAACGGCCGGATACCTTAATTACAGTGACCTTGACCCGTATGGCATCGAATCTTGGTGCTATAGAAGGGGGAAGTCGTGAAACAGCATAGTTGGAACGGAGTATTGGCCAGCATTATCAAGCACACGCGCCTGCTCACGCGTTTGATTTGTAAATGAAAGAGCGTTTGCTTTAGCGTGACGATACCACGAGCGGGCCAAGCCGATTGTCCGCGCGCACTGCTTTGCTTATGAACTGGCGTACGCGTCGAGCGTCGAGCGTCGAACGCCACGCTCAAGCACGAGGTTTTACATTGCGAACGCAGCCAAAGGCATTAAAATAATTTTTTTAATAGATTAGAACTGGCTGATCAAGTTTTGCTTTTTTTTTTAAATCCAGAACTCAATTTTAAAACGGGTCGTCGTTACGAGTGGAGCTAAGTATAACGCATGGTTTTGTGTTCCGAGAAGCGTTCTGAGCGGCCGTTCAGACTGAAGCGTCTTACGTGGTTAACGTTTCTTGTAATGAACTATCTACGGTTTGAATCGAACACAGAATAAGTTCTCCAACTTCGGATGTTGCTCACGCACGAGTATTTCGTCAATTTCCGAAATTACTGCCGCTGTTACCATGGCAACCACGGTAACGATGCCGCTGTTTTTTATTTCAAGTTTTGCCTACTACGAGAACCTGACACGTACTGCCTTCTGGTGCCGTTGATTAAAGCAGATATTATTTTATTCCATGTTTTCAGAAAAAGCGTCACTGCCTAATTATTTACCCCCAAGACGGGTGACCAGCAGGGGCCACCCCCCCCCCCGAGAACGCACAGGAAAAAAGTTAAATACGAAAAAATAGATCAGTTTGAGAATTGCTCCCTGATAAAGCAATGGACCCACAATTGTCATACACTCGAAACGGTTTAATTTTCGGCAGTAATTGTCTTTTTCACCCAAACATAAACAAAGGCCCCTAAATCACAATAAAATGCCAAGAATGGAACCATACTTATAATTTTAAAGGATAAAACACTTTAAAAAAAAAACCTGAGACAGCCAGAGCTGCTGGTGTGTCAGGTCGCCATCTTGAAACGACATCATCAATATTTTGTCAAAATTGACAGAAGGCCCTGAAAACAGGTTAAACCACATTTTGCATGGTTGGATATTTTTTTATGCAATTTAAAACTCTGTGTTCGTTTGCAGTGATGGTGTATGTATCGAGTCTCAGTCTACTTTTTTTTTCTTCTTCATAGTAGAGGATACTGGTTTGCTAAAATATATGAAGTGGTCTGTGTTTAATATGTCCTTGCAAACCACATATTTTTTTTCCATTTTGGGCTGTGGCACATGCGTGATCAGTCTTTCTTCGCCCAAAGGGCCTCGAAGATTAAAAAAAAAAATTGGCCTAGTGAAGCAAGGCCGTAATACTCGACTTTGTGTGTATGTTTGTCTGTTTGTCAGTTTGAAATACGATACTTCCGCAATTTTGTCCTGATTTGAATGAAATTTCGTGCCGAAAGAGCTTCAGTTCGTAGGTGAAATTCGCACCTCAAGTATTTTAGTGGTGGGCGGCCGAAATTCGAGGTAGAGCACTGGGCAGAAATCATGCAGGGCGATTGAGGCTTTATGGTGCGTCGACAGCTAAATCACTAGCGCCAACCTCAGTCGCAGTGCAGTAGTTCGGGCTGCCACTGTGCCGCACAATACACAGATGTGCAACAAATCCCAAATCTAGATCTTATCATACCTCTGTACCTCCTGCAAATATTCAAAAACCCATCAGACTCATCAGTCATCACCCAATTGAACGCCCTAATGGTGGCCGCACACCAAATTTGTCAAATGTATCGCGACGAGACAAAACGTCGCATCTGGTGGAGAGACCCCCCACCTGACATAACTAGATGGAGCTTTGTTTTGTTGTCGTGAGACGCGTAACTACGTCTCGTTACAGTATCTCATTCGGTGTGTGACGCTCAACTCATTGCTATGGTTTTGGAGATGCCTGCAGAACGTTGAAACAGGTTACGACAAAATGTTTTGTCGTGCGCCCTAAACGGCTAATTTGGAGTGCGCCACCCTAAGGCCGGCTGCACACCAAACGCGACGTCCTTGAACATTTTGTCGAAACCTGTTTCAACTTACTGCAGACGTCTCCACAACAATGGCAATGAGCTGAGCTCTGCACACACTGGATACGATATTGTCGCGTGACGTCTTTAGGCGTCTCACTGTTCTGATTTTAATTTCAGGTTTCAACGTTGAAATTGTACCACCCCAGCAAGGTTACGCCGATGACGTCATTTGTGAAATTTGCCAAGTTCAAGATCCACATGACGTCAAATTGTAATGACCCATTGTCAGTTCAGAATAATTAATATTCATTGTTAGTTGACATGATGCTATTATATTAATTGTTGTAACAATGGCTGTAAATTGTCTGTACTTAATGTTTGACGTCAATTGTAAATGCTCGAGCTCGCTTGGTCTTCTGCCGGGTGCTCCCAACAATTAGGTATTAACCTTAAATTTATTCCGCCACCAACTCTCTAACTCCCCGCATCGAAAGGTAATTTTTGGCCATTTTAATTAGAAATTTTCCCTTTTTGTCCCGTTTCCCCAAACTTAACATCAAATCGGACCAACCCTGTTGTTAGTTTAACACTGCAACCCCGTAGCTATTTTCCCTTGCTGTGAAAACTTGAATTAACCAGAAATTTATAATCCATCTCGTCCCAAGTTACCCTCATGCCGTTTGGTATTCCAATTTAGGCCCTAAGCCAGGGTTAGTGTCGCCTTAGAATGTCAGGCGAGCCGGAGCATGATATCGCTCATGTTTCACTATTAAAGCATAACCAAAACTGAACCACGACTACTAGCCATATTCCACCAATTTAGGTTAATTTGGAATTCCCGCAACCCCTTGATAAGCACCACGACACGTTTTCATGCAAGTCCTTTATCTGTGGGGTTGGCACTTGGGGACCTGTCACGTGTACTAAAAACCCCTACATCACGACAACAATCTGTCTATCTGTACACGCGCCGTCTATCTGTACACGCGCTTCGCACGAGGCTAGCCGCACACCAAATTGGACATTTGTCTCGCAACGTCTCGTCGCGAGACAAATGTTTAATTCGGTGTGTGGCCAGCCTAAGGATGGCCGCACACCAAAATCGACAAAACGTTGTTGCAAGACGAAGCGTCGCGAGACGTCGCACCTGCTGGAGAAACCCCAGTCACACGAAACTAGAAGGAGCTTCCCTTTGTTGTCGTGAGACGCCTAAAGACGCCGAAACACGTCTCGCCCTATATACAGATTTCGCCAGTATACCTAAATTAGCGTCTGTACCAAATTTGGCGCTTTCATCACTAAAATGCAGAAGGCTAGGCTTATCTACCCTACTATAAGGTTGGTGTGATTATTACGTAAACAGGCCAACCACCTCGTCCTGCCAACTGCGGTGACAAGCCGAGCGCCATGCCTGGACAAAGTTTTTAACAGCCTGCACTTATTGCCGTCTTGTTTCTTCCACAACGCTTGCCAAGCAGCACACAATCTCAGACGAGTCCGGAAGACGTGCGAGCGTTTCAGCCCTGTGAATATACAAAATAAGCAAGCGTATTATGTCAGTTCTGGCTAGGCGGATTGACTGTGATATTTCGAATATAATTGTATGCCTAGTTGCAGTGTCGGATTGGGAGGCCCTTGCTATTACAGAAGGCCCTAGCTTAAAAAAATTGAAATTTTTGAAACATTTGAAATGAATTCGTATGAAAATAGCACCTCTAAGTTGCAGGAAAACGTTTCAAATTAACGCTGATTTCTTTACACGCTACCTTACAGGCTCCGTCCAGGATCACCATTCCCGTTCCCCCTCGCAACTACAGGATGCTGCTGTTTCAAAGAAACATTTTGTAAATTTGAAATTAATTCTAAGTGCCGCTGTAAGTTGTGGCAAAGCATGTCAAATTCACGCTGATTTCTTTACATTAAACTAGCTTACAAGGCTCCGCCCCGGACTCCTTCCCCCCCACTACAGGAGGCCTTAATTTTTTAAAAATTACTTTGAAAGATTTGAAACGAATTCCTACGAAAATTGCATTTCTAAGTTGGCAGGAAAATGTTTCAAACTCACGCAAATTTTTTTTTAAACAGGTTAGCAGGGGCGGGAGGCGCCACCCCCCCCCCCCCCCCCCCACCCCGCAAGGTGTCCCGAGGCCCCTGCAATTCATTCCCGGGGAGGCCCAGGCCCAGAGCTGTTCGAGAGTTTAGACAGCACTCTGGAGGCCCCAAGATGGTAGTATTCAATTTGCGACGCCTCTTTACTCCTGTCCTTCACAGAGTATCTCCCCTTCAGCCTAACACCGTTCTCCTTAAAAGTTATGAAGACGTTTGAGTCGGTTTGAAAAATGAACACGTTCGTTGAAACCATAATACCAAATGGAATCAGAACGACAGCCACTTAAGCCTTGGTGTCTCAATGCGGACGAAAATGATGCTTTCCACCAAGAAATCTTTGATAAATACATACGACAAGAAAAGCCGGCGCAAACGTTTGAGGAGTGAAACGGAGCATTTATCTTTCTTCTCAAATGGTTTCTTCTTCGTTTTTACTCTTTTTTTTTATTATTTATTTTTTACTTTTTTCTTATCGAGCATAGTTTGGAAAAGACGGCTGGTCCCCAACAAAAAAATAAAAAATAAAAACGGTTTTTTGACGTTACATCGATCAGTCGACGTTGTGAGTAACTACATTTTGGACGCCCCTCCTGCGTCTCCGTGGTGAACTGAATGCCAATTGTCAATCTTTTCTCGAGGGGGACGCGACTTTAAAAAAAGATGGCGTACTGGTCGGTCTGCGTTGTGCCAGCGGCTACAGGAACCTACCTATACCAAAAAAAAAGTAGCTACCTAAATTTGAATTTAGAAATGTTGCTGGCATGGTTGTGAATAAAATAATTTAGAAAATCGTATCTAAAAACGGAGGCCGTGGGCGACAGGATGAAAAAAAAATTGTGAACTAGAATCTTGACTTTTGAAGCATTTTTTATTTTTGGAACTTCGGTTTATCAGCGAATCCAAGTTGTTGGAGAGTTTGAGTATGGAGGAATCGCCTATATCCGGTTCGTTTCTGTTCGCATCGTGCATTACGTATGTTTTTTTTTAAAGCTTCATTATAAAATTATTAACTAATAAAATCCTAGTTGGTAAATTATTTAACATAGACGGCAAATAGGACTTACCGTATACTTCGAGTATCATATTAATTTTTCCCTTTTGGAATTTTATAGTTTACTGATAAGTTAGGAAACGAATAATTTCGAAGTTGGCGCTTATTGTTTATAAAGGTTAAAAAGACTCTTAATAATTAAAAAATCTTTCAGCTGGGTAATGCAAAAAAATAATAGCTTTATAACATAGATCTCATCAGTAGCTTTTTGACAATCTGGCCCTCTGCGCAAGCAGAAATTCCTTGTTTTCTTTGATCTTGATCATGTTTGATCTTGATCACCATCTGATTAATATCAAATAAATTATTTAAATTGTCAACAGACTGACCTTAATGAGCTTGTTGAATTTCTTTCTTTGTACTTAAGTTTTTGTTTAACTTTGCCTAATTTCTACGAAGCTACTCTTGTTTCTTGAGACAGTACTACTCGTTTCGTATTGGAATACATGCTTTTTCCGAAAAGAAAGCTACTTACCTTATTATTTACAGTTTGCTTTGGTCAATAGGTGCTTTACATCTGGAAACATACACACGTGATACGGGCATTTAAAATGTTCGTAAGGCCGCTGTTGGAGTACGCATCTTTGGTGTGGTCCCCTCATCTGGCTAAAGATATCGATCTGGTAAAGTCAGTCTTGCGAAAATTCACAAAGAGTTTGCCGGGGCTGCGTGAGGTCGACCATATCAAACGATTATCGAGGATTGGTCTGGAACTGCTGGAACTCCGAAGAATAACATTTGATCGCATTCTCACTTTTTAAGATTTTAAAGGGTCTGATCGCTGTTGACCTTCTATTTTTTGATTTGTCCACAAAGTCACACTACCATTACACTAGCCGAGAGGACATCCTTTGACGTTGGAATTACGGAATTAACACCTTGACTGTCGAAAGAAATTTCTTTTCGGTTCGGTTCGGGTCGTGAAACGGTGAATGCTCGGAATGCGATTGAACATCGTAGAATGATAAATAGGCAATCCTTTAATCGCGCTTCTTGAAGAGGACGCATTAATTGTAAAAGAGCATTTGCGTTTTATGCTTCCGGTGTCAGCAGCTCACACCTCTTCCGGTAACCATCCACAATCGGTAGTAAACCCCATTTAGTTGTTATTATTACATGATTAAATCTGTGTGACTTACACATTTGGTCTTCTAGGGTATGATTTACGAAAAAAAAAATCGCTTTACCTCTAAATTTGAGGGCAATTTGCTTCTATTTAACTAATTTTTAGATCCTGTCACCGGAGTACAGCTTACCTCAGAGTTATGGTGTCAGTGCGGAGTGTAAAAGTAGTATCAAATTTGATCTTAAGCTATATTGTACAAGCAGAACAAAACGTATATTTGTCTGGTAGGCTGAAAAATACCTCGCTGTTACTCAGTATTGAACACAGAATCTGTAACTATTAGTTCTTAACGTATTTGTGTGACTTGTCCAGGGTTGAACTCTTTATCATGTCCGCTGAACGACCTCAAAATATCATTCTTTTACTAAAACCTTTCTAAAACTACTTTTATACAAGAAATCGAAACAAGAGGGCAGGACAGGACAAACAAATTTTTAACTTAAAGAATTAGGAGAACCCTAATAAGGTTGTCCCTAAATTATCACCAAATGTTATACATTTCGTCATCACTAAAGCATATTAAAGGGTATTTTCATAGCATCACTAACTTTTATTTTAATATTACCAACATTATGGCACAAATTATTATGTATGCACATAGGATACCAAACCACCTACATCAAAGTGTCTTCTTTTGTTGTCCATTGAGCCATATAATTATTTTAATTATATATAACATTGTCTAATTATTTTTGCAATTATCTCAGTCATCTGCATCATTAACCCTTTCAATACTGAATTTTTTCTGATGATTTTTTTTAAGTCCCATAAAATGATCGTTGGGTCAGTCGTGGGATTCGGACCAGCATTCTCTTGGTTTGGATGCTGACCACTGGGCTGTTGTTGCTTGCTTTGCTCGGGGTGTTCGGGGCCCCCTCACAAAGCTTGAGGCGCGCGCAGGGACTTAATTTTTGGCCCGAACCCTTTATGTCCTTGTTCGAGAATGCCAGTAGCGAAAGGGTTAAAAAAACGTACGATGTGCGTCTGTGGCAGTGCGCGTGCACCTCTACTCCTCTTGAAACAAGGCACTTACAAAATGAGAATAGGCCAAATGAACGCTATTGCGCTTCTGTTAGGCTTATTTTCATCACTGTAACTTGATTTTGTGACCCTCAAAACGCGTAAAACTGCCCTTAAAACTGCTCATGACGGCAAAGTTCGAGCAAGGTAATTAATCAGAGAGAAATCAACTAAACCGTATGAAGCGTGGATCGACGCCAATAGAACCAGCGAAATGAACGATGCGCCTAGTTTATGTAATGTCCCAGTTTACTCCCATTTTACCAATTTCAACTTGAAATAAATCCCCGTTTGTCCTAAGTTTCTAATATTTGTGCGTCAAATTTTAGTTTGATCCCCAACAGGGTGAAAATTACTGCTCTATGCACTGCTTTTCTATCTTCATCTTGATGAATGACTAAGTGAAACGGTTTATGGATTGATATCCATTAGGCTATTTCATGGCAGATCACTCTCACGTCTGAGAATGTCAACTTCTCGGACCGAACATCAATTCAAATTCGCTGACGACCTGAAGTTGGATGCGCTCATTGTCGACCAGAGAGTAACTCTGGGTCGTTTAGTGATGCGATAAATCACGTTTCAAAGTGAGCTTGGAATGGCAGTCCCCACTCTCTATTCACGAATGCCGGGCTTGGGGTGGTCATCAACAATTCCAAGTTGATTACCACTTGAAGATGATGCTCTTCTTTCCATTTTGAAACCTCACGATCTGGGGTTTTGTGTGACCTTTAACTTAAAACTGATCATACTCTGTACCCAAATCACAACTAAGGCATTTAGGAGACACGTTATTGCCAACATCCGCTTTATTTCTGGGAACGTTAATCAAAGTTTGGGCCTTAAAAGTATTCGTGAGACAACTTCTCCCGTATGCCTACCCCGTGTGGTCACCATCGCTGCTCGGCGACATCGACAAAGTGGATCGGCCCAGCGTAGATATACTAAAAACTTACCAGGAATGCGAACTCTGTCTTAGGTCACAATATTACCTCGTGTTGGGCTCTAGTCTCTGGAATTACGCAGGCTGCGTGGCAAACTCATTCTGACTCTTCAAGATTGTTCATGGCTTTATGCCAATTGATCTGCGATTCATCAACCCCTGTCCCTAATTTGCCTCTAGAAGTTATCCCCAAAAATGCCGTCCAGTCTGCAAGGCTGGATGCAGGAAAATTTTTTTTTCTGTGAAAAGGTGATCCAAGCTTGGAATGCCCTACCCGTGGAGGCTGTGTAGACGCATCGGCCATTTCAGATTCTCATTGGGTGGGACCTGTCTCCAAAAATTTCTGAAGAGGCCTGAACTTTTTTATAAACCATGACTGTGTTTCAACTTGAAAATCCATTTTTTGAACTAATTGGTACTAACGTAAGGGGCTCCAAACTCTTTTAACTCCCAACCACTCCTATGGTTGAATTTATTATAATTATTATTAATATTGTCATTTTCATTACAAATCGTAGTTATCTTACCATTTCTGGTCCATACATACTTAAAGTTGTTAGTTTTTGCGTAATATTTTGCTAGCAACAATTTTTTTTATGATGTTCATTATAGGTAAAAGCTTAGTGTGCTTCCGTTTTGAAAAACACTGTAATTTGTTAAGCGAGTTTTCCTTCCCTTTATGCACAATGTACATATCTCTGTCTTTGCTGAATTTAAACTGTGTGACAACTGGTTAATTTTAGTTTTTATCTGTAGTTGGGATCCTACGTGATTTTATAATTTGGTATTCAGTGTAATCATATTTTCAACTACTGTGCAATCCTTTGTGTGGTACTTTTAAGGTCCTCACTTGGTATCATGTCTGATCCACAGATTTTTGTGCTTCTGTTATTTCCATTCTTTCAAAATGGTCGCATTTGTATTTTTACAGTCTTTGTTTGTTCTATTTGTTCTATTTGTTCTATTTGTTGCAGTTTGTCTTTTAGATCATTCACTTTATTTTTATTGTCACCGTTCCCTTTCTTTAATTTCCTCATCTTTCACATTTTTTTCTGCAGAGTTCTTGAACTGTTTTTATTTTCCTTTCCATTTGCATAATATTTGTGCTTTTTTTTTTTACAGGTTTAGCTTTTTCATTGTGATTTTACTGTTCCAGATTTTTGTTGCCACTCATTTGTTCTTCTTGAGGCAATGAGAATTTTGTTCACGACCTGTTTTTTTCATTTGCCATAAACCACGTTTTTTTAGGATGGCTGGGTTGATGAGTTTCAGTCTGGGTTAAAAAGTTCAGGTTCGGTGTTAATACCGGATTAACTTTTGGTGCACGTTTTAGTTTTCAAACACATTTTCGAATGTAACTTTATTTCTGTTGCATCACCATCTGCTAGACCGAAATTTAGGGGACCAAGCAGGGCTGGCATACTTCAAAATAGGGTTTGCAAAGAATTGGAAAGCCCAGTTTAAGATTGGGACATGACCCTAACCAATACTATGCCATACCAGTGCCGATCACTGAAACGTAATCGCAACAACTTTAGAGTATTGCAGTGTTTGGTACGGTACCTAGCAGCAAGAATATACTACTACAAGTTGTGGGTTGTATGAAGAGTTGCTGGCCTTTTGATTAACTATGTTCGAATGCATCTTGGGAAGACGCATACCTAATGTTATGTATGATTGGTTAACGCTGTACAAGGCAAGTAATGTGACCAAATGGTCACAGAGTAAACATAACTAGATAGCAGATTCTGTCCCCAGACACTACACTATACTCCACTGGTCTATAAAGAGCTATATAGAATTCTATCTAACGTGTGATCTGTAGAGGTTCTGTAAAAAGACTTCTGTAGATTTTCCAAAGAAGTTTTATGAAGTTTCTAAAGAGATTCTACACGTTCTACCAAAAAAAAAAAAAAAATCCTGTACAAATTTAAATAAATTCTGCCAAGCGAAATTAATTGAATAGCGATTGTTGCCAGAGCCGTTTGGCATTTTGTTCTGTCCATTTTTTTCCATGAAGGTTAAACGTAATCCATTATTAAAAAAAAAAATACGCTTTGACTTAGGATAAACTACGAATGTACGTGGTTTTACAATGAAAGTACTTGGGAATGGGGAGGGGAGCACACTCATAGGTAATACGGCAACATGCTTGTTTATCCTTAGAATTTCCGAAAGATATATACAGAGTTTGTAAAGAGAATGTCATAGAATTTATAGATTGCTCTTCTAAATAGTGAGAATTCTACACTACCGGCCGGATCCTGGATGAAAAGTAGCATACGAGACTGGGTTGGGCAATATGGCCGCCGAAAACGCCACTTATGCGAGGATTCGTTATGCTGCCTCGTTCTGTCAACCGAGGGCGACACCATCCGTACAAAAATGCCAACGCTCCTTCCCTTACAAGACTTTCTGGAACGTGTTTTTTTTTTTTTTTTTTTTATCTTTTTGTTCTTTTTTTTTCCCAAGCGCAGAGAAATAGCTTAACTGTGGCTGAGTGATATTTTTAAAAACTATTTAAAATTACTTTAATACATAATAAAAATCTGTCACGCAAATCTACGTAAAATTAAAATTCCATTTTTAAATCCGCCGCTAGCTGCCAATAGATGTCGCCACTCTCCGTACAAAAATTCACCGATGTGGTTTGCCAATTATTGCCGAACAGACCTCAAGGAATGGAACAGTCGTGGCGTCCATTTTGTGTACCTCCTTTAATTCGTTGTAGATCGGGCCAGATAGTTTCCATGGCCATGACTGAGCGCAACTTCCATTTCCCCCCCCCCCCCACCCTACTCCCACCGCTGTTATCCCCAACCCCCACCCTACGAAGAACAATGAGCTTCAAAGTAAAAGAAACGCATCAAAACATGGCGCTCTCCAAAGCAAGACCCAGCAAGCAGTCAACGCCGAACGTTTAAGAAAGCCCAACAGATCAGCCAACCGATAGCAACCTTCTGAAAAGTACGTTTTGTAAGTCACTATATAACAGAATAGGAAACATCGCCAACGTAAATAAGGGGGTTGGAACTTGGGGGATTCGTAACAGTGGCAGATCTAAATAAGGAAGGGGTGGGGGAACAAATTACTTATTACATGCTACATACATAAGGGTTTGGTCCTAAAATGACCTCACGTAAATAAAAAATAAGTCACAAGGTAAAGGGTAAACAAAGCAAACAGTCTGCATTAAAGACTGGCCTTGTGAGGATACACGATACACTGGTCTGAGAAAGAAAGAAAAGACAACTGCCCCGACTGGGACTCGTATCCAAGACTTCCCGCCGACATCACGTAATTTAAAGATCCTAAATGTTTATATGAACGCAAAAATCCCCCTTCCCATCCAAAACTTACATTTAACACTACACAGTAGCCTCGGGACCGAAATTGGGGGGAAGGACGCGGTGACTTTTTAGTCACCAGATACAAAGTCACTTGGTCGGGAAAATGCAACCCAGTCAGTGGGGCGAACTACAAGAGACAGAAAAAAAGTCTTCACAAAACTTCTCCGACTCCCCACTCCGCCCCTCACCATAAATTCTTAGATGTGCCCCTGTTGTGATTCATAGTTTAATTTTTTTTTTAAACCTAAAAAATTCGATCAAAACATGTCCTCCAGAAGCCAGATAAGAATCTGCAGTACCAGAAATGGCTTCAGCTTCCGGGCCTGGTAATTTGATTAGGCCGCACCACTTTTAATTTGCTTCCTATACGGGCCTTGATGGCTTATACGTAAAGGACTTGTAGTGCTGCTGGTTTATTTTCGACTTAGGTTTTGGAGTGTCTAGTATCTTGCCTCGGTAATGGAGGTAAGCCCGTCATTGTATCTAATGGCCACTAGAGCCTCTCTTTCTTATATAGCATCTTCCGGTATATGATATTATAAAGGGATGCGTTGACGGAAGTCAGCGCTCACGCATTTGTTACTTAACCATGTTTATTTACTGAATCCACCTACTAGCGGGGAGTGGGTCACACCCTCGATACGATAGCTTAATATTAGAGTAGTTAAGCAACATTGTAGTTTGTTGTTTTGTAGCTACGTATATGACTTTTATTGTTGTTTTTTTTTTCATAATCTTTGCTTAAGAACGACACGGACGGGACGTTGAAAAGTCGCATTTCATTGTTGTCAATGTGCTTATCAGCTTTATTTTTAGATCGTCTAAGACTGTTCTTTCATTTTGGCCCATTGGTGCTGCAACATCTCCAAGACATTCTTTGAGTAGCGAAAATAGTATAGGGCCAAGAATGGGACCCTGAGGAACACCACTTAGTGCTACGCATTACACGACGCTTTAATTTAACGGAAATAAAAGCTTAGTTTCCGTCGCCAATCACAAGTGAAAAGGTTATTCTATTTTCACTTAGCAACAAGCAAACAACAAGAATTCGTCTTTTGCTTAGATTGGCAACAGGTCTATTTGCCGACGATCTATCTTTGAAACCATGGGTTCGTGACATTTCTGCCAACGATTCCAGAGAAGTAGCTTTCTTCTAGGGTTCCTCCATAAATATGAGGCAATCTCTGGGGTTCGCAGTGCGACGAAGTACACTATAATATTAATAAACTCAACCACAAAACAGGATCGTGTTTTCGCAAACAGGAAGGATCCGTCGTTATTCTTAATCTAGCAGAAACCGTCGAAAAGGTCGAGCTGAAGAATTCCACATGTTTTTGCTTAAAGTAGAAAGAGCTGTGCTTGTTAACAACAGAAAGTCTAGCGTGTGTCGTGGATGCTAAGTGACAACATGACTCCATGACAACATGCCAGCATGACAACATGACAACAGGTCTCACAGCCCAAACAGATGGGTAAGATCATTTTTTGGGCGTTTGCGGAAAAATTGTTGTGTGAAAGTTTGGTATGCAGTTGTTCTACGATAGAAAACAAAAACGAACTCGTTTGTTACTTAAGGTAAGGTTTAACTGAGCCGAAGGCAAAGCAGCAAAGGAACACAAATACACTTCCACGTAAGGTTTCAGATACAGCCCATGTGAAACTTACTGCTGTCAAATGTTTTTACTATTTTTTTTTGTACACGATAGATCTGCTAATGATTAGTGCGTTCTGCTTGGTTAAACAACATCGCTGGAAAGTGTTTCAAAATAATCATCTAATTGTACTTAGCACAGCTCTACAGAGAATTCTGGGTTCGCGTGAGTCCTTACAAACTTGGAAATATCCGGGCGTTGGCTGATTGGCATGGTTGCATAAAAACAATATTTAAATTAATGTAAAACAATCAATCTGATCATTTAGAGCTCCCTAATCCTTTAACCAATTGACCAAATAGAAAAGGCCTTGCAAAAAGGGCACCTCTACAGAGCTATACCTGGAAAATGAGCTAAGAACCAGCTTTAGTTTAGTTTCATCTGAAGCGAGCATAGTAGAAACGTATCGTGCCATCAAGAGCCAGCCAAAAACTAATGTCATGGTTTCAGCTCAGGTCCATCTCTCCGATTTACTTCCACGGATTTTAATGAATTTTTGGTGAACTTGTTGACATACCAAATTCAATGGAAAAATATTCACAGACGGCGGAGGACAGTTATTTTTCACACGAAACGGATCGCTCAAGCTAAAGCGATAGGCTGGGAGTGGGGGGGGGGGGGGGGGGGAACCTGAACGGACAATGCCCGTTACGTAGGGCAGTGAGTCTGTTAGCCCTGCCCTTTTGAAAATAAAGAGATGGGGGGGGGGAGGCAATGCTTCTTTTACCACTAAGCATATGATTACGCATTAACTGAATCTTGGTGCACTTTGTTTTGAGAGGATGGGAGGAAATGAGGAGGGGAGAGGGCAGGTAGAGGATGGGACGAAAAGGGAAGCAAAATTGCCTCTCGCATTCAACGTTCAGGTCACACCTACCGAAAACTGGGAAACAACCACTGGCGAACCGAAACCCCGGGCGAATCCAGTTACAACTGCTTGTAGATAATAAGAATAAACAACAAAGCACAACAATAATTTTAAACATTGTTACGACAATTGTCATCATTTCTCGTTATTACCAAAATTCGCCTATTCTCACACAAAGAGCAGTGACCAAATAACGGCAGAAAAAAATCGTATCTTGTAGCGAGAATTCAAAATCCAACATGGCGCCGAAATCGGGTATATCGAATCGAAAACAAACCATCGAATGCTGGCGTTCAAAAATCAGTCCGTCGGTTTGTACTGCGATAGGAATTGTTACCTTGTCATAAATCGACGCTATCATCCTGCGTGCATCATACTTCGTGTCTCGAGCCATGATGGGAAGGTCTGTCCATCATTGCCATGGCTACTAGGTATAGACAAGTCGAAAGAAACATGCTCCGATAAAAGCGATAAGAAACCAGCGGAAATGATTATTAACGACATAACAGCTAGTGACTGAGCAAAGATCACATCGCAAGTTGATGTGTAAACGCGCCTTAAAACCTTTTTCTGTTTCCACACTGATTCCCGAGCGGCAGCATATTCCATTCAAGGGAAGGGGTCGAGAGCGAGAGTGCGAGGACTTCTTTACAGAATAGAATAATCTGCGTCGAGTGAAAGAGTGTGCCATTAGCCATTAATAAGGAAAACGGGGAAGAAATTCCACGTCCTTCCTTTCGTTTTAATTCTCGCAATTCTTTTCTCTACAATTTTTCTCTACGATGCCTCTCTCTCTTTTTCTTGTCTTCCCCCCCCCCCCGGGGGGGGGGGGGGGG
>JAHWFP010195200.1:0-10791 GCA_023313725.1 Lithobius niger
GCCACACACCGGATGAGACACTGCCGCGAGACGTATTTAGATGTCTCACGACAACAAAACAACGCTCCTTCTATAGTTATGTCTGTTGGGGTCTCTCCACCGGATGCGACGTTTTGTCTCACAACGTTTCGTCGCGATACATTTGTCTAAGTTGGTGTGCGGAAGTCGACAAAACGTCGTTGCAAGACGAAACGTCGCGAGACGTCGCATCTGGTGGAGAGACCCCCGTCACACGAAACTCGAAGGAGCTTCGCTTTGTTATCGTAAGACGCCTAAAGACGTCTCGCGACAACGTCGCATCCGGTGTGTGGCGCTCAACTCATTCCTATGGTTTGGGAGACGTCTGCAGCATGCTGACACGGCTTTCGACAAAATATCCTGTCGTGCGACGTATTGCCGACTTTGGTGTGCGGCCACCCTTAATGTCGCAAAATCATCTCGCACGACAGAAAAAACAAGAAAACGACAGTGTTGACAACATTTACATACGTTTGAACTAATGTCGCAAAACTGAGTCATACGGGAAAGCCAACACGGATGCATGTACCTTTAATCCAGTATACTATTACATTACTTCATTGCAGTATTTAAAACGATATATCAGCCTTGTAGTCGTTTTGTGTTCTGGATTTTTTATGTTTGTGTGTACGCAGGTGGCGAAAATAAGTATTTTTCTAGTGGTGGCGAAGGGAACCACCCCTCCCTTTACGCCACTGTCTGTACATACTCAGCCACGTCTCCACCATCCGATATCGTGAATGCAACAATGATTTTATACATTTACAGATTTTCGTACAATATATTTTTTTACTCTGGTTGTTTACGTTGTATTATTCCTTTTTTATTTTTGCTTTCGTCGATGATTGTGCCAAGTGTATATGAGGGGTCGAAGCAAAATGAAATTGAAGATATAGCCCCCTCCCCCCCCCCCCAAAAAAAAGGACGAAGCCCAACTTTTAAAACGTGTACAGTCATATTCAGTATTGAGGGAAGACAATTAAACATTAGCTGGTTGTCGGCGTTTTAAATAATGTATTAATCAAAATTAATCAGCACGCCACCAACTCTTTCAATTGATGGCAGAAGACAAAACATTGATTCAGCAAACGACCCAACATAACTAGCTATCACGGCGTTTTGTTTTTAACGAATTTTGCAAGATTAACCTGTTAATTAATGGTTAATGGTCGTACAAAGAAATTCTTCCATGCTGTGTATAAAGCTGAAATTTTGCTGATAGCCATAGTTTAACCGTAGTAAGCATAGTATCTACATAACAAGATCGCTGAACTCAAGACTAGTACCATGAAAACTCAACTTTTTAAGTACACAATCACTTGATTCGCTTTACATTCTTGGTGCACGTGTTCGTGCACGTGTTATGTCGTATTTATTTATTTGTTACTACAAGACCCTAAAGACCTTGAGTCATTCGCTCAATCTAACTAAAAACTACTTAATCCTAAGCCTGCTCACCATCTCAAACCTCTACTGAGCACAAACCATCCCACACTACCGAACCCAAAGGTGTTTTTTGCTATGGTGCTAAACTATTCTTGGTCCAGTGCTATGGAGTTCAAACTTTCGTCTAAAAACTTGATTGTTGATGGGTGAAATGAAAGAATGCGTGTTTCTGCTAAATGCGTGTAGTTTTAAAGCAAACTAAGCTATACTGCTAGTTTCGACGCCAGCGGGCCTTGAAATTGGCAGCTAGAAATGATAGAATGGCTAATTTATTTTGTAGGGCTAGGTTAGGTTTATTTAAGGATGGTAGCCTTTTGCAGGCCATCTATCCTGTACAAAAAACAGCAACAACAAAATTTACAACAAGTGGAAATCTGCTGTGTAACAGCAACACTAACACAACTGACCTACACGAAAATGCTCCGTCGCCTCACAAAAAGCAGCCACCGCACGCAAGCGCTCTCTGTTACACTTGCCAGTGTGCGGGCTCACTCCCAGAAACTCCAGTATGCCCTCACTAGGTGAAAGACAGTCAGCTCGTGCTGTCGTATATCGGGGGCAGTGCAGAAGAAAGTGTTCTCTCGTCTCCTGGCCGCCACTACAGATGCAGATTCCATCCCGACGCGACCATGCTGTAACTGATGCGTTCAATGGCAAATGGTCGACTCGTAGACGTGACAGTAACACTGACGCACACCTTGGAATATGATCCAACTCTCTTGGGCGGGTGATGGAGGGGTGGATGGCAAAGAGACCCCTTCCTCGATCACTGCTAAACCAGTCTTCCTTCCATGCTGCACTGGCTACTGACGTACACCAACTCCCCAAATCTTTCGGAATTGCTGCTACCTGTATAGACTGGCACTGGTGGAGGCAATAGCGCCTGGAGAGGTCATCAGCTGCCTCATTGCCAGGCACATTGCGTGGCTTGGTGTCCAGCAGATGGAAATACGCACTCAGGCTGCTTGAAGCGAATAGATAATGGCAAGAACTTGTATAACCACCGGTGGGCACATACCCGGGGAACATGAATGTCTGCAGAGGGAGAGCATAACTGACTGCGACTCTGTGCAAACCATCGCCTTCCGTGGCGCAAAGTCACAGATCACTTGGAGGGAGATCGCAATTGCCATTAATTCTGTGACCAGAATGTCTGGGACTGCTATTGCTCTGTAAAACTCACAGTAGACAGACATAGCATCCATCCCACATCTGCAAATCCCAGTCCACCAAGATGACTTAGGCACACACGACCCCAAGTAGACACACCCCAGTAACCTTGCCAGGATGGAGGGTCCTAGCATTGGCCAGGAGGAAACCACTTTGAACTGAGACCCGTTTGCCATGACAAACAGTCGAACAGCTTAACCAGCCATACCCAGACGAGAGAAGCAACGTTGTGGTAGGGCCCCATACTCTCTGAAAATCCAATGAAGAGGATCAAGCAGGCCACGACTGACATTGCGGACATAGCACCTCAATAGGAGAGCCTTGACTCGGTGAATTAGGGGCACAACTCCCGCCTCTATGTGGGGCACCACTAGTGGAGTAGAATGTGGGCAGCCAGTAATGATTCACAGACAAGTATTAACCGCAGTTTGGATCCGCTGGATGTGACCTCTTGCCACAGCGATCAGGAAGGGTAAATGGTAGTCTACAACTGACTGGATACATGACAGATATACCGACCGCAGCACTGACCGACTTGCACCCCAGTCTGGGCCAGCCAACTGCAGCAGGACCCTCAAACGAGAGACTACTACATCCTGTACACTCATGGACTCTGCCGACCTTGATAGCACTCCATCCAGCCAGATGCCCAAATAGTGAGCTCGTGGAGAGCTGACCACTGTCGTCCCAGCAATTAACAGAGCTACTGGCTGCACGGGATGCCCGGAGTAAACAACCCCTAGGATTTTCCTGGAGCCAAAGCCAACCCTTTGTCATGGAGCCACAGTTCGACTTCAACAATTATAGTCTTCATCAAAGCTTCCATGTCTGCCGTCGTCGGGTCCACCAGCCAGACCACCACATCGTCGGCAAAGGCGGTAATGTTTGCATGGGGTGCCACGTGCACAAGAAGACTATTCAAGAGCACAGCAAAGAGTACCGGACTCAAGCAGATTCCTTGGGGCAAGCCTCGGGACATTTGATGCTGAGTGGAGTAGACATGGCTAATCCTGGTACAGAACCACCTATCCGTCAAAACCGCACGCAGAACAGCAATCACCTGACCAGTGACCCCTAATTTGCCAAGTGCACACCACACTGCAGGGATATCGATTTTAGGCTGCCTGGATATCCAAGAAATTGCTAAAACAACAGAACCACCCAACCAAGCCTCATGTATAGCAGTCCCCAAGAACAGCACTGCGTCTTGTGCACTCTGCCCCTGCCGGAAAACAAATTGTGCATGATGAAGAGTCTGCCTGTGCTCTAGGTCCCAATAAAGGCTCGAAGCCAGAATACGCTCAAACAATTTGTACACACACGAGAGCAACTCAATTGGTCGATAGGTGGTAATCAAAAACTTGTCTCGACCCGCCTTTGGCACTGGCACCAACACCGCCTGGCGCCACAAGCGCGGGACATTGTCACATCCCCAGACTGAGTTGAAGAACGCTAACAAGTCTCCTCTGACATCCGATGACACCAGCCGCAGGTCCCTGTACGTGATGCGGTCTGCTCTCGGGGAGCCATCCTTACATCTAGACAGCTAATTCCACCATCGTGAAAGCCGGGCCGTCAAAATATGAGTCCACAGTCCAATCTACAGTAGGCTCAGGTACGTCATACACAGAGGCAAAGCAGGTGTTCACTGCCTCTACCATAGAGACACCGTCAACGATACTACCGTCAGTGAGAGTAAGCCAAACTGGAGCCCGCCTCAGCCTCATCTGCTCGGGTACTATGACCGAGCCAATTAGTAATGGTCCTCCAAACATTCCTCCTGGTGGACCGAAAGGTGGCCTTAGCAATGCACACACTCTGTCATCTTTACAGAAATCAGCGTTCATGAACCCTAAAGTGCTGGAACCTACGGTAAGCCTTCCTACGTTCTGCCACCGCACGACTACATTCCTGCGACCACCACAGGGGCTTGAGACTGGCAGGAGCCACAGACTTCTCCTTACGCGGGCAAGATGCAAATAACACAGAGCAGATCGCTTCATAATCTGGTGAACCAAGAGAACCACATGGGGGGGGGGGGGCATCGAGCAGGATGTTGGAAGGGATGCCGAGTGGGCTGGAGGCTTATCATTGCGATCTTGCAAAGTGGTCGGCAAACAGTAAGACCTCTGTAAGTGAAAACCGGCCTGCCGTCAGCTTTTTTGGGAGAACTGGTCGCGCTGTCCATCGCTGTTGATGAGGGCCTAGACCTTGGTTTGCCAAGCTTTACCGTGTATTCGGACTCTAAGGCCGGTATTGGCTTCCTGAAACGTTCCTTTTTGTCGTTGGAGGTTGATCACCCCATCTGCGTTGAAATTGGCAGTAACCTCCTCGCTGCGTATCGGCGTGGTGTTAGGATTTCCGTCAGTTGGGTACCTGGCCACTCTGCCGTTTTTGGTAACGAGGTAGCGGATGAACTTGCCCAGAAAGATTTCGAATCTAGAAGTAACATAGTTAGGTGTCCAGTGTGCCCTAAGGACTTGCGCCCTGTGTTAACTGCTTTGTTCTCAGGCGTGGCAGGTGGCCTGGGAAGCGGGTGCTATGAGGAGGAGGTTGTTTGAATTGCACCCTACTGTTTCTTTGCCCAGCACTTTAGATTTGTTACCCTTGAGAGAAGCAAGTCTTGTTTCTAGGTTGCGCACTGGCCGTGTACCTTTGCGCAGCCACTTGTACAGGCTTGGGTGGTGCTCAACCCCCTTATGCGCATGCAGTGGAGAGGAAGAGACGGCAGAACACTTTTTGTTTCGCTGCCCGACCTGGGCCAGGATGCGCTGTCTCCCTCTCTTGAATCACGGGTCTTTGAGCAACGTTCTTATGGTTCCTTCCCATCGTAGTGGCTTACGGGGTGCTATTCGTAGTGTGATCCGTTTTTCCCAAACCATCGGCCCGTTTTTCGGGTTCCAGTCTAAGGTGATCGTTTTTGGCTCGTTTGCTGTATCATTGTTTGGGGTGTTGTGTTTGTTTTGAGTGGTAAGCTTGTTTTAGGAATGATTTAGTTACTGGAGTAGGTGTTAGTAGTTGTTAGTTTTAAGTTTAGTGTAGAGCATATGGAATAGTGTCCTCTAGGCTCTCGTAAAGTGTTAAATAAATAAATAAAACAATAATGAGGCATTGTTACGCCGGCGATTTACTTTCTGCCTCTCCCAGAAAAGAAAAATGCCAAAGACTGAGCTAAAGGTTTCAACTTTGTTCTATAAAAGCGTACTGTAGAAATATTTAAATATCAGTGCCTGGAAAAGGAGTCGGGGCTGCGTCGTGCCCGGGGCTGCTGATTGAGTGAGTGAAGCGATAATTTGATGGAAGAAACTTAATTCGGTCAAACATGGACATACACATGGGCTGAGCGTCCAAACCGTACCAGTGTTGCAAACGGCGCATCAAACACCACCTGTGGGTACCACGAACTTCAGTAAGAAAAAAAACATTAGCCAGCCAACAATTTTTTCTTGCAACGATGCTTTAGCGTGCAGCCAGTGATTTGAGTCAGAACATGCGCTGATTGAGTGAGAGAAGCACACGAAAATCAGCGTTTGTTAGCCAATGTGCGCAAAAATTGGATTGAACAAACTTAATTCGATGAAAGCGTTTGTTATTGAGCGTGCACAAAATTTGCATTGAAGAAACTTAATTCGGTGAAACATAGACATACATATGAGCAACCAAACCGTCCAGTTTTGCAAACGGTGCATCCAAGACCAGGGTTTCTTCTAGTCTCCTAGATAAAAAAAAAGTAAATCCCTGGAAAAGATTTGTTACTTTTGGAATATGACGCAGAATACCAAAGCCCTCTGCACAGTTAACCTTCGGGCCAAACTTTTGGCTGGTCCTCTCTTTCCTTAGGAAGTTAGTTAGGGTCATCCATGCATGTTACGGTCTCCCTATCCAGTTAAGACTTCTGTATGCCTTTTTCTTCAACTCAGCTTTAATCTAATCCAAGCCTAAAGTTCCCCAACTTTCATTCTATTTCAGTCTTAATTTCTTCAACTCCCAGTTTGCTGTTTTCGATACAGCCTGGAACGTTAACCAATAATTATAATAATACAGGAGGCAAGACGGACATGTCGGTAAGTAGCTCCACCTTTCGATGCCAAGCGGCGAATTCGTAAAACAGACAAGGTTTCCAAAGTCTGTCAACAGATGGAGCTATGCAGCAAGGCTTGGTCGATTTCATGTTTTCTCAATATTGTGGAGGGTACCACTGAGACACCCCTGCAGTCAAGGGGTCTTGAGAATGCACACGACTAAGACGAAATCACTCACGAGGGAAAAACATCTTAGAAAAAAAAAGGAGTTCTCGACAGCCAATTTGTCCTTTTATCTCTTTCTCCTCTCAGCTCCCTCCGCCCCGGGAAAAAGCTAAATTTTTTTTAGACGAAAGCGTCGTTGGTCCATTTATGAATAATGAATTTTTATTGCGCGTTCATAAATCTTGAGAACGTAAAATGCTCTTTATATGAAATATTAGAACTTAGAAGAATGGGGAAATAGCCAAGGAGCCATTTTATCGACATGATTGATCACCCAACCGCTGTTCCAATCGTCGTCAGCATTTTTGTAGGCGTTTCTTTTTTTGTCTGTTTCCACCAAATCTTTCGACAGTAAGATGGGTGGCTTTAGCAACTTCTGCTGATCCTCCCACTCCCATGTTTGCGAGTTTTCTCCCCAACATTTCTAAAAAAAAAAAGAAAGAAAGAAAAAAAGAATGAAAAACATACAACAAAAAAATGGAATTCTGTCTATTGGCTTCGTTGGGGACCTATTTGGATAAGAAGTCCGACTTGTTCTTTTATCCTCCACCCTTATTTATTTCAGTGTTTTATCGGGCTGCGTTGGGGGTGAATTAATGCGTTGCGATTCGCTCCCGTTCAACCCTGTTTCTTTCATTCGCTTGCTCGAGTTGCACATTTGAATTCGAACGAATTGTCATTTGTAATTTTCTGACGTAAAGAACTGTGAAAGCTTTGATACTAAAAAAAAAAAAATTCTGCAAGCAATTTCGTGATGGACTCGATTTTCATATCTAGGTATCCGAACTAGATATGGTAAAACTATGCTGAGTCGGGCTTTATCCACAATCCACTTAAGCGAAAGCACCTTTTCTTATTTTTGACTACAGTTTCGGCTATTTTTTTTTTTGCATGTTAGGAACAAACATGGTACCGCCGTTGTTTCCTTCACCTGTTGGTGGTTCAATTAATGTTAGGCATAAATCTGGCGTTCCCACTGATGACTGTGGCTTGTGCTCTATTTCATGTCAGGAAGAAACATGGGAGTCCCTACTGTCAAATGCACCTTTTTGGTATAGCCGTCAAAATAATCGTATGTAGAACTAAAATGGTTCTTCACTGCACTGCACCTTCTTGATGTGTACTTACTGTTAAAAACAAACATGATCGGGCCCTTCTTGGGAATTTAATGCTTGTGCTTTGATGACCGGGTGCGGTTAACGCCAGCTAAAAAAAAAACCCTTTGACCCTTTGACGATCAATAACCAAAAGTGATCGAAGACATAAGCAATCTGTTTCAGTCCATAGTCCATGATGCCAGATAGTTCACATACCTCCGAGAGGGCCGGGGCAACTTTTAGTAAAAGGCTCAGTAAGTTGTAGTGGACATTTTTTTGTGGGTACCTACTTTTTCTTGCTCTCTTTTTGCCCTTTCTTAGCTCTTTTTGCCTTTTTCAGGCCTTTTTCTCAAGCACCGTTGACCAGCAAAAAGGCAACTTTTTTTTACGAAAAGGGCATCCCCCCCCCCCCCCAAAAAAAAAATTTCATGTGCACGCCACTGATGCCAGAACTATAGTTTGTTACACATTATGTTTGCAGGAAACTGACTGTATGATGCAACGTTCCCTTCCACTGCGAGTGCAAAAAACACGTAAATATCCCACTAGTAGACTGTAACAGCAACTGTGTAGACTCTACAAGTGTGATATTCAAATATTTAGCACTAGCTGTGCAAGGAAACGAGGCGTCATACAGTTAGTTTCCTGCAAACATAATGTGGAACAAACTACAGCTACGTTTACCCATAATGAACTAACCTGATAACGATCTGCTCTTCAGTAGAGGTTTGTTGTTGGTTTGGCCGTATGGAGATGGTCAAAACCGATGAGATCGGTGAGGCGTTAGATCACCAGATCGTGTGTCTTTGTGGTCGAATGGCAAGAAATGATCATGCAGTTCTATTTTTTCTTCTTTTTTCTTTTACTGTTCTCTGCTCGCAAGCAATCACAAACAGGTAAAAGGTTTCAAATAAGTAGGCGGGGAAATGCTCGCTGCCGACAAATTGTTGGCTTGAATTACGTATAACCATTTAGCTTATAATTTACTAATTATCGAAGGACATTTGGAACACCCGCAGGTCTATAATTTGACTTATAAATATATACTCTGGCTGTTCAGGCAATTTTATTCTTCAAACTGCTTATATCACACTGCTTATTTCAAACCACTTATTTCAAACAGGGATAATGTGGAAAACAGGGTTTCTGGAATCGACAAAACTACGACTAAGAACAAATTAATATGAAAAAAAGGGGGAAAATGCACGAGTACTAAACCATGCGCAATGGCTGTTTGCCGTGACGTCACCATGAGTTAGCCAATGACGAACGAGAACCACGGCTGTTTGGCCGTCTGATTGGACTAGCCCAGTCACATGATAGGCATTTCACAGCAAACAGCCATGGCACGTGGTATAGAACACAATGTAACCAAATAAGAAAAGTTGTCAGTGTTAACTCAGAATGCTAAACAGCATTGCTAAGCTCATGGGATTTTGATCTAATAACCACTTTAAATCAAATGTCTCTTGAAAGAGTTCAGCCTAGTAATAAGTTTACTTTCGGTAGGCAATGAATTAAAAAACTTACTGCCCAGAAAGTAAATGCATTGGTGAAGTCTTTCCTTAGCAACTTACGGTTATACAAGATAAAAACAGGATTAATTTCCTAGTATGGTAATCCGTCACAAAATGAGTTATAAAATGAGCACCGTTTTTACAAAAATTAAAAAAGGGTTCTGTAGACGTACAGATGACAGAATATCTAGCTGTTTATAAAGTGGAAAACAGTCACTGGTCACGTTGCTTTTTTAACATAATTGTTCTGACAGTTAGGTTTTGAAGCTTAATACAAGCATCAGTGGTATTCTTGTAAGTGTCACCCCACCCCAGCATAAGACTGAATAATGGAAATGGGACTGGGCCATGGCAAAATAGAACATTTTTAAGGCATTGCGTGAAACAATGTTTCTAATATAATAAAACTGCTCTCTGTCTTCTCACAAGGCCAGTCTTTAATGTCAACCACATGGCGTAATTAATTCTCTGCTCGTATTTTCATTTTCTTGAATTTTATCCGAATCTGCCTGACGTGGGTTAATGGTTCACTGAGGAGGGCTGTTTAATGCAGCGTCACGTATGGTCTGGTCTGGTCTGGCCTGGCGCCGGTGGGTGGTGCTACGTCCGTTATCACGTGACCTGGAATAGGGGCTATTCTTTTTAATGATCATTCGTCTGTCTCGTTTTACAACTGAACATGCAACTGACTTCTTCATTTGGTTAGCTTCGCCGCCATGTTTACTTGTCGAATGCAGTTTGGCAAGAGACAAAACGGACTCTATTCCGTTCTGTTTTCGTGTTAGTGTTGGAATAGATAAAGCCTGGTTTGGTTGTGCACTCCGCCAAATTGAATGCAGATTTCCAGCTGGCTTCTCGTTGCTGCGTGATAGATGACGACATGGCGAGGAGCTGGGGGCCTGTTGTCGGCGGTCCAATTTAAGTTTCAAATTTTAAAGCAGGATGTTGTGTACGCATAAATCACCACTCGAAACGAGATTTCTTAAAATAAACCAACCGCAATGCGTTCCAGTTTATTATCTCTTTTTTTTTTAAACTAAACCTAGTGTTGTAATTATGTAGTTAGAGACGGTAAAAAAAAAATCGGTAATTTTGATCGTTTTTGCCAATACGGGTTTAGCACCGGTCGTTGTTGTTGTGTGTTAATGGCTAACTCTTTCGTAACAGGGTGCAAGTCGCCCGCATATAAAATTTTTTATACGGACAGTCCAGATCCCAAGAAAAAGATAGTTTTCAGTTTTTCTTTTTTTTTTCAAAAAAATTTCGTTCCTCGTTTACGCTGCCGCGCTCGCTGCG
>JAHWFP010195200.1:10801-24871 GCA_023313725.1 Lithobius niger
TTTTCAAAAAAATTTCGTTCCTCGTTTACGCTGCCGCGCTCGCTGCGACTGAACATATAACATCAGAAACCCGCATCCAAAAACTTGTCCGGCCAACGAAAACCTGGTCGGTTAGAAACGTGATCGGCCTGAGATCCGTACAGATCCGTCTGATTCGTACAGAGGTCTGAGATACGTTAACTGATTATTTAAAACCTAGTAGGTTTTTTTTTTTATTTCAACACAAATATGAATAGCCAATTAAGAAAGCAACAAAATCTACCCTGCACCCATAAAATTAAGGCTTGGGGAAGAATAGTAGCAGGAATTACATAAAGGGAAGCTTCGCTTTAGATGTTTTAGACATTCTAGACATGGCCGTCGAGGGCCGTGGTCACCTTTTCTTGGACGCATGGTTACCAGTTACGAGGCGTAAATATTTGGCGCGAACAGGATATGGTTAAGAATAAACAACGAAATTGACAAAAGCGAAGCAGCGTTTGTTAAAGAGCGTTTTGTTTAAAACCGCATTGTTGACAAATATTTAGATGCAACACAACCTTAGGGCCTTAAGAGCTTCGTCGGGCAGATGACCGGAAGCAGTTAAAGGCCATAAATCTTTTCGATACGTCGTGCAACCTTGAGAATAGCGTTTGCAACATTTACACAGGTTAGAGTTAATGTCGCACGAAAGAAAAAAAAAACAAGAAAATGACTGTTGGCAACATTTACAGACGTTCGAACTAATGTCGAAAAAACTGAGTCATACAGGAAAGCCAACAGGGATGCATGTACCTTTAACGCTCGCTAAAACCCTTTGAAACCCTTTGACGCAACACAGTAACTGCTTGGTGAAGTTAAACAGGCTTTTACCAAATGAAAGTATGATTTATTGACAAACTATATACGTATGCTTTATTCACCGCTGGTAGTAGCCTATATGTATAAGGCTGATTCAGAATTCACGAAGACCAGTTAGGTGCATTTGGCAGCAGGGGCGTAGCGAATGGGAGGGGGGGGGGGGGAGGGCAGCTTGCCCCCCCCCCCAACTTTGCTCAAGTCGGCAAAAGGCAGAAAAGTTATAATACCGACAGTTGACAGCATGTGTGCAGTTTTTCAAAATAAAAAGTCAATGTTTCTCTTTATTTAGATGTTTACATGCATACTCAGGTTTTGTTAAAGTGACCTTGACTGCTTAATGCTAGATTAGCAGTCCGGGACGGTAACAAAAGAAGAGAACACGCTGGATTACAGGGTTGGATGCTTCTTCATACAAAAATTCCCATTTCTCCCCAGAAAGACAACTTCATTCGTTATCAACAGTTTAACAGTCGGCACCAGACCATTGCCTAACTACTGATGGATCAACAGGTTAACAGTCGGCACCACAAGTATTGCCCGATTGACGCGATCGGATAGCTGCTTAGTCCAGTCAATATGTCCAGGAAAAAGAGTTAAGTTGAAGTGTCACAAATATGGAAGTACTGTCATTTCAATAGTGATTATAAGAAGAAAAAAAAAACGTTGCAACAAAAGAAAAACTGTGCAAGTAAAATTAAATGCTGTTCCAAACTCTTTTTGCGATAGCCCCAAGAAAAACCAACGCAGAAAAACAGACAACGTAAATCTAACCGACTCAGCTTAGTTTAACAGCCAACCGAGCAATTAGGTACTGGTTATAAAAAAAATACTTGCCGACTCTAGCCGACATTTACTGACTCTAGCTAAAAAAAAACTGTTTTAAGATTTTACGTTGTTTATTGAATACTACAAAAGAACGGTTTCCTTGCTCACGTCATACATAGAGAACTATCTTAACGAAAGGCCTTTATAGTTAAAATACCGAATTTATAACTATAGCTATACATTTGTACCGAAAATTGCTGAAAATAATGCAGCTTTCACGAAAGTATTTAAATTGTTCTTGCTTTACATCGTGATATTTGAACACTACAGTAAAATTTCTTCACACTGCGTGCTGTTAAGTTGAAAATGGTCTTAATTGTATAAAGGTTGGATTGAACAAAAAATGACACACAGTACTACAGAAACGAAACTAGGTCCTATTTTTAATTAAATTGCTACATTTTCATACGTAAAAAAATAGCAGTATATTGACGGCAGTCAGTTCATGTATACACCATGGATCCATTGGTCTTCTAAAGTCACCCTTAGGGCCAAATCCTCACCAACCCCTTCCCCAAGAGAAAGGAACAGTTAAAAAAAAGTGTGTATGAAACATGAAAAAAATGTAATTCACTACTAGTCGAGACACATAGAAAAAGCACTGCATTTAGTAGGGTGACGTCTTGAATAAAACAAACGTGCGATCGTGTGTTGTCTTTTATTGATAACAGTATACCTGCCTTTCAAAACTCAATCCCTCTCTTTAATCTATGCCATCTTCGCATTTTTTTGTGCCGTTTTACACAAACTGGTAGATGATTTCCTAAAGGAATAGTTTCCATCAGAGCATTGTTACAGCCAAGCACTGGATCTCCTGCCATTTTTCTAATACTCCGGGCTGGGAGGGGTGATACCCTCGTTCAAAAGTATATGAGGACGTGAAAAAATGTTTAAAAAAAAGTTACTTCGATTTTTTGGAAAGTCGGCTCCCTCCCAAGCTAAATTTCTGTATCTGCCCTTACTCAGAGCATGGAAAAGAGCTTTTTTTTTTAAAAGCTCTCTCCTTACGGTTATTTTCTTTGACTTTTGTGGTGCCCAGCCTGAAACGTATTGTTTGAAGTCAGGAAAGGTCTTAGAATATCTAAAAATCCGTCAGCTTCCGGGGCTTCGCCTGGACCGGGGCGGATCGGTCGGCAAATTTTCCCTGTCTGCCCCCCCCCCCCCCAACAAAATCCCTTCGCTACGCCCCTGTTTGGCTGCTTCATTTAGTACATTTTGTCCTTTGTCCGTTGTCCTTTCCCCCTCCAATGTCTTTTTGCAGCTAGCCCAGTTACTGGCTCCAGCATAGAGTTATATACATTAATGCACGGTGGTGACGTCACACTAACACATCCCAATGCTAAAAGTGTAGTCGTTATATACGATTAATCTGAAATAATCGTCACCGTGGGTTAATTTTGATAACCCAAACTGTTTTGAAAAGCCACACTTTTTTCATAACTTAACACTTTTATGGGGTCTACGTAACCCCAAATCCACCACGTGACATAATGACCGACTTTTCATAACTATATGCAACACGAATTCAGCCAGCAAACCAACACAAACCAGCGTAAAGAGGCACATTTGCGACAGGCGAGCGACATATTCCATAGTACCAACACGGGAAAATAAAATGTCGCAAGCTAAGCCTAACCCGGCGACCTTTTGTCCCGACGGTACGAAATCTAGGCTACTGGGACTTTAAAATACACCTAAAAACCTACGAAACTCAAGCGAATAGCGGCACAAGTCTACTTCACGCATATGGCCCAAATTTTAAGAAAAAGACAAAAAACTTGCCTTAAATTGGCTGGAAAGGCACTACAAACTGATTCCAAGCCGCGGAAACGCGCCTGTTTTAACTGATCCCATGTTTTAAACCCAAGGTTTTTGATCCCAAGCCGCGGCAGGCTCGTGGCTGACGACGCCGCGCAGCGAAGCACCACAAGTAAAACGCCAAACCCCAACCAGTTCATTACAAGTGAAACGCCAAACAGAAGCCGGTACCTGCCTAACCTAAACGACAATAACAACAAAAGCACACGCAACTGACAATAACTACCCGCTTATCTTAACTGTTTACGAAAAAAAAAAATAAGTTTCCCTGCTCCGCAAAGCCCCGCGAGCGAACGCATACACCGTATAAATGTACGGATTGCGGAGCTACAAATTGACCTATTTAAGTCGTTTTAACACATTTCCGCGCTATAAAACATACTGTTCCTGGATGTTTGAAGGTGCTGGAGCCATTTGGAATCAATTTCAGAAGGATATCGGGTATGGGTGTATTCTAGACTTTAGCCCGAATAGCGTATATACTCAATCGAATTTAAACTATTATAGTAGGAAAAAATACGTTCTTACTTTAAACTCAAAGGTAGGTGACTGCAGGGACTGGGTAACGGGATGTCGCTCCCTTACTGTGACTTCCGTGGACAGGAAGTTTCAAGTCAACCGGGAAGTTTCCGTTCAGGAATTTACATATCAGTCGTATGTAAACATTCTTAAATTCATTGTAATTCACGAAGAAAATTACGAAGAAAAATTTTTAAAAACCCAAATAAGTCGATAAGTTACCTTGACGTCGCACCTTAGCATTAAAACACATATCCGTGAAAATAGGCGGTAGCCGGTAAACCTGAAATAATTGATCGTTTGCTCGAAACGGGACAGTCCAAACGTGTTGGGGGTGTCGAAATCACACTCGCGGTGGCACGCTCGTGAGAATTCGCCACCCCCTCGACGTTCGGACTGTCGGTTTCTCGGAAACGATCAATTATTTCAGGTTTACCGCCACTTCTTCACGGATATTCTATCACATAATATCACGTTATTGTCACTGGTCTGTAGTTAAACAGGGTTTTACCAAATGAAAGTCTTTCATAAATGTTAGAGTAGGTCAATAATGTCTGCGGGTTAAGGCAGCAAATACGACGACGTTATTGGTTTGGATATTATTGTCGAATAAGTGAGGCTAATTTGAATAAGTTTTTATTTCACTTCCATAACACGACTTGGCCCCTAGGGTGAGAGGTAACAAATAAAACAACAAATCTTTTAAATTCCGCTTCGCAGTTTGTGTGACGGGCGTCTGGTGTCGGCGCCAGCAAAAATTGTAATAACATTAATATTAATAAACTCGACTGAAAACGGACGGAGCGCTGGAAATTTCGGTCGGTTGGTTCAAAAGCGTAGCGTAATGATGACGTCCGGAACACCTTTTGTGTGAAATTGATTAGATTCGCCTGGCATTAAACTCAACTCTCTCGCATTGCCTTTTGGACATAGCAGCGAGCTTTTAGACTCCCCAGATCCGCTTCCGCAAATTGCCTCGCTAGCCCAAATGGGTTTTCACGAGCGGGAAAACTGGCAAATGAAGCATTTAAAACCAACAATGAAACGCAGAGATACGGGAACTATCGGATTTAAATGCCTCGCCTTCTTCATCATCTATCCCGTCCCGTTTCTCCCGATCCGTTCCCCGACAACGGTAACAAAATTTCATTATTTTCTTCTTTTTTTTTTTTATCCTGGCATGATTTTCCGTTTGTTATCTTCAGTCCTCTCTCTGGAGGAACTGGAGTTCGCCTGTCGAAAGATATGTTTGTTCATCTCTGTTTTCGTGCTCGACCCCTTCCCCCCCCCCCCAACCGTCCCCCATCAGCATATCAGAGAATTAAAAAAAAATAGAATTAACATCCTTTTCAACTGCTAAGGTTATCTCTGGACGGGTAGGGACTATTTTGCTAGTAAATACCTAGAATCATTTTTACACGCGATATTCAAACATATAAAGGAATCCACTTTGTTACTGATGGACGCCATTTTAGTTCCCCTAACAGCCTGAAGATTTCTGTTCATTACACTAAACCGGTGGAAGCTGTACAAAATATCGCAGGTGCAGCCTAGAGTTTAAAATTTGGATGACTATAAATGTAAAACACATAGGCTTCTAAATCACGATGCTGTACATTTTCACTTATGACCCGATCACTACATGTCCTCCAACCCAAAGGACCATTTCGTCCATTTAGAAATTAAAACATAATTTACCCCTAATGCCCAACTGTACCGATATGAAGGCAATTCGTTTCCTAAGACTTACGAAATGTGGCCTATACAGCCTTCGAAACTCGGACCAATCTCATTGTTTTAACTTAAAGACTTTCTGGCCAGTTTCAGTCTTTAACGGCTGTGATGATTGGACCAAGAGTGGGCAAGTTCATCGAGTACACAACACGAGGGCCAATCATCCCAGCCGTGGGGATTTCCAGTTGAGGTCTACAGTTAATCTTGGGCGTAAGTTTGGTATCACGAATATCCGGCGATTTCCAATGCGAACTAAGTTGAGGGCTAAGGAATGTGGAGGTAATGAGAATCGAAATCCATACGTATGCAACGATAAAAAATCTTTGATTATTTCTAGTGGAGGATTTCCATACGGATTCGACCCAATTTCGAATTTAGACCTAGAAATATGCCATAGAATCTGTATGCAAAATTTGACTGAAACCCGATAATTCGTTAAAACGCTATAGCGCGAACACACAGACACACTGAGACACCCAGACGAACCGTTCGCATAAGAGTCTAAATCGACTCTAATAAACCTGTTTAAACCAATTATAGCAAGAGTCGATTAATTTGTTTTCTTTTGCGAATACAGTGATCGATATGGCTACCAATTGTGTAACACCAGTGAATGATATTTTGGCCGCGGTTCCACGACGCATACGCAACCCGTAAAATCAGTGGCTGTCTTGCGTATCTAGTTTTTGATCAGCTGCGACGCCATGGCGTGGCGGCACACACCTCACATTTAAAGACGAGCCCACTATCAGTACCTTCCTAAAGCGCCGAACAAAACGAACCTAACGCACCACTGTTGGTGACAGTTCAGCTCATTCCCTACTATAGTCGTGTTGATGTGGCTTGCTTACGTCAAACCATCGTCAGCGATCAGTCTGTTTCCGGTACCTTGCGCATGCTCAAAAGCTCCACCACTGGCAAACACTCGCAACCACCTCCCCGAGATGGTTTGCAATTTGGCATTGCTCGCGCCTGGTCACATCCGTTAACCTAGCCTGGTCCAATCAAGTACCCACTTCTGGTCACGTTAAAGGTATGACGTAACGAGTGCTCTGTTGAGCTTGTTGATTTTGCTGAGCTGTAATTGCAGTTTCGGAAGGTACTAAACGGCTGACGCAACGTTACTGCGCACGCGCGACGTCAAGTTTGGGGTCAAACTGTCTCTAACAGTGGTGCGTTCTGTTCGGTCGTTTAGGAAGGTACTGATTGATTCTTCCATGGGTTTCATTTTTAAAACTGGAAGTTTGATTAGAACAATAGTGAATTGAATCAACATTAAAAATATTCAGCACCGTTTGGCAGTTTTATCGCACGGGAGGTGGCCTGTTGGCCCCCAAACCGTTTGGTCCCGGCGTTTTCAATATTTCATTTATCTGACGGTGACGTTGCCATGCACGACTGATGTGTAGGAAATAACTAGATAGAAAGTTGTAGCCCAAAAGTAGTTTTAAGAATACCCCCCCCAAAAAAAAAATAAACAAAGGCGGGCGGCAGAGGTTGCTTTAAATTCTCTTCCTCCCCCCCCCCCAAAAAAAAAATACTTAAGCCATTAAGTACTAAGACATAAAGGCATTTCGCATGCTTTGTTATCCAGTAATTTCGTACGTCCCAGGTGGGGCCGTGTAACTACGTCTGATCCGTAAACGGTAGAAGAATATATAGGTATTAGCAGGAGCGTATGGAATTTGGTAGTGCCACTCGTTCTCTGACAACGGTAAACATTTGGACGAAACTTGTACTTGCTTTCAACGATTTACCGCTAGCGGCCGCTGTCGTCAAGTATCAGGAAGCGCAAAGCATCATGGGGATCAAAACTATTTCGCGTCACTAAAAAAATTAGATCACGATAAGAAAAGAAAATTGATCGTTTTAAGAACGATCAGATCTTGCTGATCAAGTTTTATTTTTTAAATCCAACATTCAATTTTAAAACGGGGTGTCGTTACGAGAGGAGCTAAGTAAAAAGCATGGTTTTGTGTTCCCAGAACGTCCGACAAGCGTGGTCATCGGGTGTTCAGGCTGAAGCGTTTTCCGTGATTTACGTTTATTGTAACCTTGGAAGTTGGACACGAACTATATACAGTTTGAATCGAACACAGAATAAGTTCTTCAAGTTCGGATGTTATGCTGTAATAATACACGCACGATTATTTTGTCAATTTCCGCAGGTATTGTCACTATTACCATGGTTACCCTGGCAACGATGCCACCATTTTTTATTTCAAGTTTCGCCTCCTTGCTCTTATATGTATAGTGCCTCCTACGAGAACCTTACAGGTGCTGCCTTCTGGTGCCGTTGGTGGAAGCAAGTATTATTTTACAGTATGACACGTTTTCAGAAAAGCGTCACTACCTACTAATCTACCCTTGTCCCGTAGAATAATTTAAGCAAGTTGCTAGCTATTGATCGGTTGGTGGTGACGTCAACCGCTGACGAAGGCTACATAGTTACAAGCCATTGTTCGGTGGGTAGATGACGTCAGTCAGCTAAAGAAAAAATAACGAACGCCGTACTTTCGCTGCGAACAAAATGGAGGATTTCCCCGACAGATTCGACCCATTTTCGAACTTAAACCTAGAAATGTGCCATAAAATCAGTGTGCAAAATTTGACAGAAATCCGATAATTCATTAAAACGTTATAGCGCGAACATCCAGACATCCTAACAGACAAACCGTTCGCATAAGAGTCTAATCAACTCCAATAATAAACTTCGATATTTGAGGCAGCAGGGATAGAAGGATTCCATGTGAAACATTCCGGCAAGGTAAGTAATTTTTTTTGTACGTTTGTTTGTAGTTTGAGAATTGTTTCAAGAAATACGGGAATAGGTATATCCATATGAATGAAGGTCATTCCATTTCAGCAATGGCGTGGACACCATACAGTCAGACTGGCAGGTGCCCAGGGGCCCACCTGCGTTGGGGGGCCCCGGCCCACCTATCAAATGCAAGCAAACTTGCAAATTTCAAATTTCAACACGTCTGTGCACAGACAGCACCTGGGAGTCCGACAGTGACTTGTAAGTAGACCACCAAAAAGCGAACTATATCCTCTACAACTACACGGGAATAGGAGCAGGAGGACAGTTCAGCTTGAAAGCTGCCCAGAATTGTCTGTTAAATTCCTCAGTAAACACTTGTGTTTGTGAACTTGGAGCCTCTTAATATTTATTTACTGGTGTGATTTGGGGAAGGAGGGCTCTGTGAAATTTTTTATTTGGTGTTTTGAATGAGCCATACAATTGTACCCACCAGTTAGTTGTGCTCTGTCCCCTCCCCCCCCCACCCCCCACTACACAGACCGAAACCCAGGTTGATCATTTTTTCTACCACCTTGAAAATGTGTGGCTCATAATGCAATCAAAATTTCCAAAAAAATTATTTCACAGACCCTTCTGCCTTTCTTCCCCAAAAGAACACATTTCGTCTTGCACTTGTGCCCACCACAACAGTGATACATTACAAGTTGCCCACCAGTGAGTGAACTGAACTAAATTGTCTTAAAACCGTTGCTGAATATGTTGGGTCCAAAGTAAAGCATTTGCCTAATTTTAATGCACATTTTCACAAATTTTCTTAATTTCTGGGGGATATTCCCCCCCCCCCCCCCCCGCCTCTGGGCTGCTCAATAATCAATGTCCCCCGCACAAGGCCCCGCCTGTAGTACTGTGCCAGGGACCCACCCTAGTCTGTACACGCCACTGCATTTTAGTTTGTGGAGGGGGGAGGGGTAGATGGAGTGAATAAACTTAAATATGAGCCAAACATGTCTGAGTTAGCCGGGACAGAATTCATTTGGGATACTCCGGCAAGTTAAGTAATTCCTTTTGTACGTTTTTATTGCGTTACGTTTTTGTACGATGTATTTGGTTGTTGGTGTGTGCGTTCCCGGTCACATTTGATCCGGAAGTGTCAAAAGTGTGGGTTGTCGGCAAAAGTGTTGGGTAACTCGACAGCGATGGCCCATACTTCCGGTCAGGGTTAACGGGATTTAACCTATTGAAATTTAGCATGGCGTTAAGTTAGCGTGACGTCACAGCCGTGGTATAAAACCAAATGACCTTGGTTCTTTCAAGCGTACAAACTAAAAGTCATGACGGACGGACGGCTTTTATTTTTATTTTTTAACCTAGCAAAGTCTCATGCATGCATAGGTCTTTTTAATAAAAAAAAATTTTTTTTTTGGTGGGAAGATTTTTTTGTTTCTTGTGTTAGCTACATTACAAAATGCGATAAAACATTGTGTAAAAACGTACATTTTTTAAACCTGGTTTTCGAAAAGCATGAAACATCATCGAAGTTCCAAGGTGTTTATGTGTGGACTGTGGACCGAATATCGAATAAAATAATGTATGCTAAAAAAAAAAATTCTGAATCATAGAATTAATTCTTTTTTTGTGTTTATTAAACTGCAAGCGATCTTGCTTTCTTTGCGTTCTTAAAAGTCATTTAAGCTAGCCTATATCAAGAACGCTAAAGCCGCTTCCATACTGGACCCCAAACGCAGTGTTCGGAGTACAGGCCTCGACTTGTACCCACAGGCAAAACCCGACACCCTTCCTTCCTTTACCCCCTTCCACACTTAACTCCAACATTGCGTCCAAGATCCGGAATTTAGTTAATTTTTCTCTCGCTTCGACATGTTCGGCGCTATCACTGTTTTTCTCCCCTCCCTCTCCCGCCCCCTCCTCCTGCTTTCCCTCTATCTCGCTATTGCTTACCAGCACTCCAAGCGTCAAAACGTTTCCCTAAAGAGCGGACCCGCGCTCCGACCCTTTTCACACTGAAACACGGATTCGGGATCGGCGCCTCAAGTCCCGACCTCGAGCAGGGTCGGGGTCTGGGTCGGAGTCGAGTGTAGAAAGGTCAGCTTCGGGTCCGGGGCGGACCCGGGCCGGGTCCGGACTTTTGCCCCAGTGTGGAAGGGGTATGACACTCTCGGAGTTTGTATTAGCCAATTTAATAAGCACAGATGGTGGTACTGCTGGCCATTCCTTTCCCATAACAGTAGATAGCATTTCTCTTGCCTACAGCCAGTGTAGTGCTGGACAATACGCTGCTGTTAGCTACAGCACGGCACGATTAATAGTCTAAATAAAGTTTTAAAAAAAAGTCAATTTTTCGCGATATACCGCGCGCGCAATATTTTTTATTATTGATTTACTCCTATAAAAAGGAATGACGCGGCCCTTAATAATAATGCGGACGCTCATGAGAACCAATGTTATTAAGTGAACGAAAAACGATTTTGCGGTTTAGAAAAAAAGCATTAGAACTCGTATCCCGATACTCACGGCTGGGAAGGGGCACGAATAAAAACCGGTCAGAGTTCACTCGAATGCAACGAACTATAATTTGAACTCCAATTCCAGTGAACAGGACTGTTTTTACTCAGTGGTTACGTCAAAAAGTGAACGTAGTTTGTGCTTGAAATGTGTAATGTTACTGCGTGTGTATGTTTGTGTGCGCTTAATTTGTGCATTTACAGATTTTTTTTTTTAATATTCATCTGTGTTTGTTGTTTTGTATTTTAAATCAGTTTCGTGTGAGTGGCTGTATGTGTATTTTGTGTGCATTTATAATTTTTGAAATACTGATGCGGGTGCTCATGAGAACCAATGTTATAAAATGGCCTACGACCGAATGCTTAGCTATTTTTCGTATATGTTTTAGCTGTCGTTCCGCTGTGTTTGCTTTATTCCTATTTAATTTGCAGTTGTAAACTTTACGAGATTTATCGATTGTGAGAAAATATTGGGTAGTTCGACTGTTCCTAAGCTAGACTCGAGACCACAACAAAAACAATATTTTATCCCAATCCCCCGGGAATTTCATCATTTTTGAAACAGGATCTTCCGGCGGTATCTTCAATCTTACAGAATAAATGGCTTATTCCATGTCCGATAACAAATAAGATTTGTGATCTCCTCAGCCTGCGTTTCGTTCGCAGGATCGTTCAAAACTGAAGAGGAGTTCTCGATGGCCCACCATGGATCTTACCGAACTAAGTTGCTGCCCTTTTCAATAATGGATTTAACACCTCAGCCCACGTGCGTTTTCGGCACAGCTCACGGAGAGAGTGCATGTCTGAAATAAGTACACTCTAGGCGACTTCTAACCTATGAATATTTCACGAAAAAATGTTAGTGTTTGCTCTTAGGTGCTCATTTTCGTGCAGTGTGGTGGATGTATACTACAATGGAAAAGCGCATGCTCAAACTGAAAAAGTTGCAGTGAAACATTTAAAGGGGGATTAAGACAGATAGGCCAGATGAACACGTAACTTCCGTGTAGGTTTGTAATCATATGAAATCCTAAATGTGAGCGATTTTTTTCATTACTGGTAGCTGCTACAATATTCAGCAAGGGGGCGAGGGATAATCGTCTAACTGGAAAATCTTATAATTGGAAGAACGTATAACGGAAAACAGTATAACGGAATATCTTCTAACAGGAAATTCGTATAATGGAAAAACGTCTAACTGGAAATTCGTATAATGGATAAACGTCTAACTGGATTAACGTCTAACTGCGGTTTCTGATGTTATATGTATAGCCCCAACGAGCGCGGCAGGGATATTAGACGATTTTCCATTATACGAATTTCCAGTTAGACGTTTTTCCATTATACGAATTTCCTGTTAGAAGATATTCCGTTTAGATGCTCGCAACACGCTTTAGATACTCGCAACAGGTCGAGCTAGTATCTGGAGCCTGTCGTTGAGCTAGCTGTAAGGGGCACTGGCTAAAAATGGATATAAAAAACAGTGGCGTATTTAGTCAGGCCCGTGCTGTGAGAACGAAGTTCTTAGGCACAAAAACATTGTCTTGCCCAATACCTTACGCTACAAAACATATATTAAGGGACACCCGACCTGCCTTATAACATTCCGCGTGCCAAATACAGCTACGCGCAGATCGTCATCCGAGCAATACAGCGCAAAGGTCGGCTGGGGTGGTAACTGCGTTCCTCGCATAGCTGCTGTCTCGGTTGGCTTTGGGAATAGTACATGAGACAGAACCAAGTCAACGATTGTGTCGTCACAAACCGGAATGATTCTCGTATTTTAAAATCACAATTTATAATTTTCTAGGCTAGTGTCTTATAATTTTGCTTCGGCGATCTATTGGAATGATTAATTTTAATTTTTACCGCATTAGTCTATTAGATTTTAGATCTCATAGTAATTATTAGAAAATTAGTAGATGTACACACAAAGATTTAATGTCATGATTATTGTACGCGCGCAATGCATCATATAGTTACGGGTCGTTCTTAAATATAGCTAACAATATTCAACAGAAAATCTCCTAGACGCCACATTTTAAAACGGTTTTTTAGCAAAGGAAAGACTAACGGCAAGTAAATAGACCTTTGGGGCCGTACTTGATGTGGTGGATCAAGAAAAATGGCGCTGGGAGGTATATCCCTTTAAGGTTGTAAACTGGAATAGAAAAGATAAATTGGAAAGGAAAAGGCTTGCTGAAAATTGCAGCAGCTGCCGACAAATCGAAAAAAATCGCGCTTTATTAGGCCTAAAAAAACCGCTCTCATAGCATTGGCTTAGCTAACTGTCGACGTTGTTTCGTCGTTGTTTTTTTTTTTACCTCCATGTACTCATTGAATAGAAGGTGTCGGCCAGTAAACTTACAGCCCTTTTAAGGCCTAAGCGGAAGATATTAAGTGGAAGTTACCACCATCATTTCAGTTGTTTTTTGCCACATGAGGGAGGAAACCGGAGTACCCGGAGGAACCTTCGTGCAACGGGCGAGAAACAATCGGAGAAATACCCGTACATATACACTTCCCTTCACCAGGATCGAATCTATAGACGCCTATCGAATCTGACGCCCTAGTGCTCGCGGCTACTGGCTTCGGATGTAAACTCCGCAGTGAATATGGCTTTATTGCTGCTGTTCTGTAATGATTTAGTATAAAGCTTGTAGCACACTACTCCGTTCTGTTCCGTTCCGACGACTGACGGCAACGGATGGTCCAGCGAGCCTTCCGTTTCAGTCGGCTCCGCTGAGCTTTTAAATTTGAACGCGCTCAAATTGGCAAATGAAGAAGGACTTGAGTGACCTTAAGTAGGTAATTAAATAGAAAGTCTTAGGCCGCCCGCGCACTGATCAGGTTGCTGCTGCCAATGAAAATGATTAGTGCGTGGTTTTACATAAACGGTAAGCATTCTCATTGACTGCAGCGACCTGGCCGCGCGGCCAAGTTGCTCAGTGCGCGGACGGTCTTAGTAAGTTAGGTACTAATTCTTTACGCTCGGGCATGATGATATTTAAGTCCAGAAGCAGTGGTGCCAGGGGGGGGGGGGGGGGG
>JAHWFP010195200.1:31539-50653 GCA_023313725.1 Lithobius niger
ATATAATATAATATAATATAATATAATATAATATAATATAATATAATTCCTTTACTGTAAGGTTTGACCTCGGTCTCCCATGTTAAAGCTGAAATTTGGAAGCTTAATTTCTCCGCCGTCGTTCAACATTTTCTACCGAAATTTGGTGTATAAGCCTTGTAGGACTTGGCCAACACGTGTACAACTTTTATTAATCTCCGATTTGTCAGATTGGAGATCTGGACTACAGCTGGAATCGTGAGTTTCATTTTTGTCTTATATGGTGGTGATGGACTTTGGACACATTTATACAATGGTCTCTACAGACTAATCCATTTGTCGTAGAAAGCTGGTTCTTAGCTCATTTGAACAGTTGCACTTTGTTCTTTAGCCTTATTGTTGTTTATAATACATTTAATTTTTATGTGTTTCCACATTAATTTAGTAGAAACGGGGAAGTAATCGTAAATAAATAACGGTTGACTAGCAAATAGCGTTCGGAGAGCGAGAAGGTCACGTTACATAAATGCGCCCTTACGGGATGTTCGTATTAGCAAAACACGACCTAAACAATGTATCCTACTCGCGTCCACCTGCGCTCAACAATGCACGTGTCGGACTGATGACTTTAAAACGATTGAGAAGTAGGATATCGGCCGCTTCCCTCAGGGCGCGTTTATGCAACGACTCGCCTTTGCATTCTCGCAGCTAGAATTTAATTGCGTTGACCGTGGTAAAAACGCTATCTGGTTTCATTGTCGTGGTAAAAACGCTATCTGGGTTAGCTAAAACAGACATCGCAGTCGTATAATCCGTTACAATTTCAAAGAATTGCTCCTGACGAAACAATTTTCCAAACAGCTTCTGAACTCAAAATATTGACTGTTTTCGTTGCGAACCAACAGAGCTAAAATCGCCGCCATATTGGAATTTCAGATGGTTTCTAGACCTAGCTGCGAGAATGCAAAAGCGAGACGTTGCATAAACGAGCCCTCACGCTGAAATCCAACAGTGGCTCGAGCCGCTGCGTGCCCTCGACATTGTTAGATCCAAGCACTTGGTAAGCGGGCGATATCCTATACCTTTGATTATCGTGGGGCAATTAACCCAGTTTGAGTTCGTGCTCCCTCCCCCCCCCCAAAAAAAAAATCCTCCTCTTGTCCATTTGTGTGATGAACTCTATAGTAATCACTCCTGCCGACCGTGCTGATACAGGACTGAAGTCAGTCTTGAAACCAACGAAACGTCATGCAACGTATTTCTCAACCAAACACAACATACAAACCATTTAGCCAATGTGGCTTACCTTTATTAAGAACACATTCTCAATTTAAAAAAAAATAATAATAATTTAATTCCTAACAACATTTAGTCTATCGAAGACTTTGATTTGACCGAACCAGTTTAGAATCTATGCTAAGTCTTTAGCTTCAAACTCAACAAGCTTAGAAATATATTTTTGTTTTTGAAAAATTGATTTGTTTACGTGCCTTACTGCTAACGGGAGGACCTTGACCTTTTAAGGCCTACATTGCGTAGGCGATGTAAAAAAAAAAGTTCATTCATTTTTTCATCAGTTATGTAACACAGCAGCTACGTTCTTATGCAGCGCTAGTCGTATAAATCTTTATGAAATATTGCAGAAGTCTTTCTTTTCATCCTTTCTGTCTGTGAGAAATCACGGACGATGGGACGATAAGGTTTGAATAATTTGGAAACACCAGGAATCGACCGTCGAGTAGGCGTTGCAAATAAAAATAAAAATTAATAATCCAGGATGCAACCGTGGCTCATCTTTCGAGAAATTATCTCCTGTTTTTTTTTTTTTTTGTCATAATATACATTCGATCACTTTTTGGAGCCAAAAATCGCAGGTTCACTTAAGAAGAAAGAAAAGCAAAGCTGTAGCTAGCAGAAGGCCGATGCGCCTCCGTCCATATAAGGCACAAAAGGGGGCGAAGAAATTTTTATTGCTCATATTTTATTAAATAAATACGGATGCAAACCTATTTACGTTGCCTTTTGGACTTAAATGGCAGACTGCCTGACCCGATGTCGGAAAGGCAGCATAAATAGGTTTGCATCCGTGTTTATTGAACCCTTCTCGAGCCCATTTGGGTTTCCGTCTTGTTAATAATCCATATTTTATTGCGCATCTTTTTCCAATATTGCTCCTTTTTTTTAGCAGAATTTTTTATTTCCTTAAAATTTTATTATTGACTGGATGTTAGTGGCACTTCAACGTGGCCCATTTCTGTCCTTTGCTTAATTCTTGGTCCTCGTGGGAGCCCCTCACATGCAAAACTAATCATTGGCGTCAGTTGCCAGGGGTAAACGCAGTTTTAGAATGGATGAATTCTTTCCAAGTTGCTAAATTCTTCCCCAAAATTACCAAAACAGTTCAGAAAACACAGGAAAATTAGCAAGTTTCCCAACATTTTTCCCAACAACAAAATCAGTTAAAACTCAACCAGAGCGAAATTTAGCCCGTTCCCTTAAATTCAAACTTTTTATGCAGTATCACAAAGGTTTCCTCCAGCTTAGAGGGAAGGTCGGAAAAGGTACAAAGGCAGCGGGGGGGGAGGGGCAAGGCGGAAACAAAACAAAGAAACGAAGCCAGGTAGATCCAGGTTCACGGGAGATTCCTTCTTGTCATGTACCAGCCACGAGTATTTCTCAATCCGCGCATATTGCCGTCGCACCGTTTCGCTAGATTCAGTGTAGTTGTACTACAACGCTACTTTCGCTCGCTTCTTCACGTGATTCAGCGTTGCGCGTGCGATAAGAAAACGTCAATGAAACGAGGGTCACGCGACAGCACGAACGTCAAAACTGTGTCGTCATAAACCGAAAACTGTGATACGTCACGGTTACGTGCGGAAGTAGATCAGAGATGTAAGCGTGCCAAGCTGGCGGGATGCCCGAAAAACTCTTCCCAATATTCAACAGAAAATCTCCAAGGTGCCACATTTTAAAATGGATTTTTAGCAAGAAATTGACTATTGGTAAATACATAAACCCTTTTGATCGTACTTGATTTGAAGTAAAGAGAAACAATATTAGGAATCACGTTTGGAAGGTAGGGGTCGGGCGAATAGGGAAAAAACATATTCGAATATTCGCCCAAAAAATATTCGAATATTCGTTCACAATTTTTTTTATATGTCCCCCCACCCAAAAAAAATCTATTTTTCATTGAATGCCTAAGTTTTATTTAGTCTATTGGCAATGCATAGCCACAAGTTTAATAGTAAATTTGCTAGGCATGGCAACTTAAAAGACATACATAACACAACCCCCCCCCCCTCCCCACCCAAAAAAGATGAATTGCCACCTGGAGCACGAAATGGACGTAATTCACCAAGGTATCTTTCGCTTTCACGTATAACATTGAAGTTGACCCCATATATTAACTGGTTACTATGGCCCTTGTTGACTCCCCATTCTTTAGTTCTTCAGTGTTTCAGGGAGAACTGCTGTGTGCTTCCGTAATCTCAATCTCCCCCACCCCCTCCACTTACAAGTGACACAAGTGACAACCCAAGTCGCATGGAAGGGGGAAGAAAAGGAAGCATATTGCGGGGACTGGCTGGGATTCGAAAAATACACATGAATACTTGAAAACCAAATAAAAAAATTTAAAAAAAACGTAAAAGTACACAGAAATTTTATTTTGTTGCAAATATTCGATTGGAATATATCATATTCGAATATGCTCTTAACGTACGAATATTCGAATATTCGTCCGACCCCTATTGGAAGGCATCTCTTTATACTCAGTGTAGAGAAATAGTTTAACTGTGAATAAGTAAAAATCCGAGTCTGATAGCGAGACAAACACAAGAGCATCAACAAATGAAACGCAATTCAATTTTCGAGAAATTATATTGTCTTGAAGATGGCGGAATGTATGTAGTGAACTCGCCGTATCATGGGCTTTTAATTGTATTTTTCATGGTTTTTATTGTGACCAAGTGTCGTAAATTTAAAGACAAAAATCTTCACCGTAAGACTCACAAATTTTAACACAGCTTTTACGATGCTATAAAAACACCACAAAACTGCTCAAGTCCAAATTCATTTAGTTTTTTTTATTTAATCTTTTACTGTTTCTAGTATCAAATACTTTTTGAAGGTCCGTGAAAATCCCCCCCTGCAAATTTACCCTCATGTAGTGCCGTAGCAACTGTCTGATTTACTTTTTTAATGCCTCTTTAGTACCTTTTTTCTTTTGAATCCCATATTGGTCATTAATTATCACATTCCATTGTTCCAGGAAATTAAACATACTTTCGATTAATTTATTAATAACAGGCACGATAGAAATTAGCCTATAATTATCCATGTTGTTGTTTTTTCCCTCTTTCGTGTCTTTGTATAGCCCCAATTGTTTTTGTTTTCATTTCTTTTGACCAAATCACAGCATCGATAATGAGTTTTACTAAGTAGCTCAGAAGTTTTGCGGTGTTTGAGAACTTTTCTTGACTCTTGATATGTATTAAATTAAAACTTTCAAATCCTACGGAATAAGTGTTTATCATATTTTTTTATTAGTTCTTCAAAATCTTTTAGTGGTTTCATGTAAACACTAGCATCGTACCTGGCTTCGCCCAGGGTTTTCTTTCGCCCGTGGCTTGGTTTGGCCCGTGGTTGTTTTCCAGTTTTTGGTTGGTGTTACGTGAACATTAACTGCGACTGGGTATTTTTTTTCTTTATTTTCTGAAGAGCAGGGCTAACAGAAGCACTGCGCCACACATGGGCATTCCCCGTTAAGGAACCTCCAACTCCTAGACGCACTGCCCCACACACGGGCATTTTCCATTCAGGCCCTCCTCGTCTCTCTTCATTTATCGCTTTGGCTTGCGCAACCTGCACCGTGTGAAAAATAACTATCCTTCGCGCATGACGTCGTTTTAAGACATGCCTCTGTGATGACCGCGCAGAGCCAATTGTTAGTCGAGGCAACAATGTGCCAAATTCAACTTCTTTTCAAGGCAAGAACGTACCAGTTTCAACTTGAAGCCAAAGAATTGACACACTCGCTAGTTTCTATTGTAGGGGTTTTCCTTCCGTGGGCCGTCGTTGCGTCATTTCTGCTATGAGACTTTGGTTGATTTATCATCCCGAAACTCCAAAAGGGTAAAGGGACCGGTCAAGTTTTCGCCGTAGAAAGTAGTGATATCAGAACCAAAATGGCTGCCACCAAGTTTGTGGTCCGAACCGTGATCACTCAAGGTTAAAGGGGGATTGCCACCAAAATGACAGGCTGCATCATCTATAGCCATTTACCGATAACTAGTTCTGGCTAGTCCTTACTTTCAACAAGCGAAGGAACACACAAATAAATTTCTTTTTATGAAACTAACAAGCTACGTGCCTCCTTAATTATTGAGTGTAAAGTTGGTGAGTCCTCGTGCACCGGGGAGCAAACAGTAAAGTTAAGCCCATCGACATGACGGACGCTTTTTTATATTATATCGACCATTTTGAAACGCAGATTTTTAACCGTTAGATGGGTACCATCGAGTGACAGTGATATCCTTAACCTTGACCGCTTGCTTTCTGGTGCACGTAGACGCACCAACTTTACAATCAGTAATTTAAAAGGCACGTGGCTTGTTTGTTGTGTAAAAAGAAATTTCTTTGCGCATTCCTTCGCTTGTTGAAATCAAGTCCTACATAGAACTAAATAATGGTAGTCGGCACTAGACGCTGCTGCTTGTCATTCGGTGAATAGGGCAGTGACACAACGTAGTATTATTGTATATAACTCTATGCTGGAGCCAGTAACTGGGTTAGCTGCAAGGTGCACTGGTGGGGGAAAAGAAGGGCGTCTTACTGAAGCCAATGCTGTTAGAGCGGATTTCTTAGGCCTATAACGCGCGATTTTTGTCGATTTGTTGGCAGTTGCTGACATTTTAAAGCAAGTGGAATCTTTTCTTTTCCGATTACAACTTAGCGGCATAACGGATTGGAGAAAACAACGTTTTTTAAGCCTATGAAATCCGCACTCAAAGCACTGCCTTGACTAGAAGTGCCGTCGTTGTTTAACCCTGCATTTTAATCTAGTGCCCCTTGCAGCTATATCTCTTGTAGCCAATATGACGTCACATGACGCTGCTCTATAGGCAACTTCAACTGACAACAATCACGGAGGTGTCAGTTAAGATTGAGTGATCAGGGTTGGGACGGAAAACTTGGTTGCAGCCATATTTGCTCTGTTTAGTGATTTATACTATTTCCGTCTGTGTGATTTTCTGTTTATATTAATTTAATACTGTTTGTATACAGTTTTATAGTGATTTTTGCAATAAATGATCATGAAATCCTGGAAATTTTCCTTTTGGTTCTGTATGCCGAATGACTCTTTTATTATTTACTTGCGATCGTATCGTTAGCCGTCTGCTTTATACCCTTTAAAAGGAAACCTTGCTTTGCACATTTGGTATGACACAACAAATCACCGAACTTAGCGGGCCAAACGTTGAAGTGCTGATTGGATCAGTGAGCTGAACGGTGAGTAGGTGTGGTTGTCCCAGAGAATGGATTGATCTGCATTCTGAGGTAGAAGTGTGATGTCGCGTGGAAAATAGTCCCCGACAAGTGAACATTGCCACGCGACAAAGTGATGAGTCACCCAATAACGAAACAAAGATAAACGAGACTCATTCATGGAATTAACTTGACGTGCTTTAAATAAAGGATCCTCGTTGTGGGTGCTGCAATAAATAAATTTGGTCGACAGCTCGACGCAGCGTCTATCTCGTGCGTGTTTGTTTTAAAGCAGGACCTAAAGCAGACTGCCGCAGTAAAGGGACACCTTCCGTGACCTAGCCGTCGACGCGCCATTAAGCCTCAATCATCCCTCCCTTTCAAACGAAAAGACGTATTAAGACACACGCTAGTGCGTCGCCGGCCAAGATTCAGCGATAACATTAACGACACACAAAAATACGCAATGAGATTCAGTGCCAAATTTAAAAAAAAGGAAAACCAGGCCACAGGACGTGAAAATCGACGTCTGCCCCCGGGTTACGGAAATGAATGAAGGATGGTGAAACGAATCAGAGGATGCATGGATTGAGTGAGGCCACCTTAGCGCAATTGCCCAACTTCAAGATTATGGGTTATTCAAATTACACATTTCACTATTATGGGATATCTGTACTCCTATACTATATCGGCTTCATGACGGGCTTTTACAACCAGTCATTCATAAAACGTTAGTTATACCACGGACCTATAAGCATACATAATACATGAACCAAAGAGTACAAGTTAACATATTACGAGAGAGGCCTTTCATCCCGCTGTTTAGACATCTTCAATTATACAACTTCTATACATCTCAAAATAACTGTCAAAACTCCACAGATGCAGTTTTTGATAAAAATTTGTCAATTTTTGAATAATGCCAATATGATTTTTTTATCGTTAGTTCCACCCAAATTTATAACGATAGGCAAGATTGGTTATGGGAAGCGCACCGTCATGAGTTTTATCGTCAATCGACAGAAAGGAGACTGTGCGTGTTCGCAATCAAATACGGTGTGCGATCTACCCCGCAACCCCATCTTCTTTAATCATGGGAAAACTTATGGATTATAGTATTTCGATTTTTCAATCATGATAGAAAGTTTATTCTTGGAACCTTGGGTTGCCCTTATCTCTGCAAAATATTTACTCCCCAGAACGTTTCAAAAGGACCCAAAAGCCAGTGTACCAGTAATGGGCAAGAACTACTAAAAAGGTAAAGAAACTACAGTTACCTTACTAGCGACACTGGAAAATATTGTCGCGCTACTAACTAGTTTAAAACAAAAACTAGTTGCAACTATATAGTTAGTTATTTTGTGGTAGTTAGTAATTGTAACTACTTTTTAACCAAATTTTTACAAATAAGATTGGTTTAAAAAATAAAGTAGTTAAAACGTAGTCTAATAAAAAAAATTAAAACTCTATAACCTGTTTTAAGGAAGCCCAAATAACTTCTGGTTCATAAGAGTAAAATCGTACATTAGAAGAAAGGGACATTTTAAGAGAGCAATGACAGATGCGCCATCTAATGATGTGGCAGCTGATGACGAAAGACAAGCATGGGAAAACATGGACGATAGACATTTATTGTTGCATGCAAGTTATGCCACAGCCAAAGAAATGTGGAATGACTTACAAGCTCGTTATGGACAAACTGCAGGCGATTTTAACACATGTAAACAAATCGAGATTTATGATTCAATTTTAAAAACTATGTATGCAACTCACTGAAGGCATAACAGTTTCTACATTTGCGTTTATTGGCCGCACAGTGTAGTTAGTCAGGTCGTCAGATCCCAGTAGCAACCAGTTTTTATTTTGTCCCTGAAGGAAATGATCCTGGAGACCTCAGAATGTCGGTTCATAGTCTTCAAATGAATTACACAGTAACATTAGAAGAAGCTGAGCAAAAATTAACCGAATTTGGAAAGAAACGAAGCATGGACACGATGACGTGCTCCAAAATATTTTTAGTGCCGCTTCTATGAATGATCCATCATCCAAGTCAAAATTTCAGACAAACAAAGAAGGAGGGGAATCATGACAACAGAAAAATAAATTGACCATCGCCTATTCCTTCCACATCGAAAGAGGTTAGTGAGCAACAAATCGCTACTAGTTCGTTTTGTTCTAAAAGCGGTCACGAAGCTCTAAATTGCTGGAAGGAATTAAAGGCTGATGAGTTACCATTGCCTCAAGCACATAAAAGATTCTTTAATAAGAATAAAAGAGTTAGGATACTAGTAATGTATGGCTTCTGGCCTCGGATTCAACCTATACGCTGATACAAACGCAGCAGTGATCCTCACATCAATCCTAACACCGACTTTACGTAACCCAACCTCTGGCAATACCTCAAACGAATTGAAAACGTCAATGCAGCACCTTCCAGAACTTTCACTTCTTTTCGGACGGTTAACAATGACGATATTGCATTTTATACAGCATATTTTACTCGTCTGTTGTTTGCAGGAAATGTTAAGGTGAAATCACGCCATATAAACGTTCCCTCATCATTGACCTGGACCTGTGATACAGGTGCAGCATACCACCTCATCTACCACTTAGATGGCTAAAGAACCCAGTGCCAGTTGATGTTCCAGTAGCTCTAGGCGGAAAAACACAATAATCCACGCAGCTTATCAGGGTAATGTGAAATTAGAAACACCATATGGCCATACCACAACTGATGTACCTGATGCTCCAGCCGTTGATGATAACTTACTCTGTTATACTCCTGGACGTAAAAAAGTTTTTTTTTTTTTACCAAGGGGAATTGCTGTTCAGAGCATGGCATTCGTCACATTCGCTCTACAGCACATGATTTTTTCACTCTAAAGAAGGGGGAAATTGTAGGTCTTGCATATGCACCGAACAGATCTTAAAATTTTAGATGCATTGTGGAAAACCTGAAAAAGATGGAGAAGCCGATCAGTTGTTGACTTGCAACGGTTTTATGGTATCATTGGCATCACAACTTGCATGGACTCCTGCGTGATGTGAGTGTGACAAAAGGAGTAATCCAGGACTGTGACCGATGTATATTCGGGACATCATGCCACTTCAATCGATCACACACTTAGTCTCTGCACACATGGGTACCACTGGTCCGATGTCTGTGAAATCTTGAACACATGAAAAATGTATATACTTAAATGGGAATAATTACACTAGAAGATACTTTGTCTACTTCCTCACTTCAAGAGCAAACCTGTTGAACGCCGTTCATCACTTCGTTTCGCTAAGAGAGAATGAGACTGGCCATTGAGTTACTGTCATCAAAAGTGGTAATTCACTTGAAGCTTGCTCTCATGCTATGGAAGATTACTATTCAGAGCATGGCATTCGTCACATTCGCAGTGCAGTCCAGAATGTGAGCCAAAATGAGCTAGCTGAGAGAGGGCAAGGCCTTCTCGTGGAATAAGCAAGGTGTCAACTTGGTTCCTTTGTGAACTGCTTCCGGAGTACTGGTCATGCGCCGTACGGATTTGGAGGTACCTGCATAATATTTCACTGACGAAAAGATTAGAAGATAATGAATTTCCCATGATACAATTGGCTCCTCACTGACCAAATCCAATATCCATCATTGTACATTTGGATATTTAGCTCACTATATACAGCCACCATTTCATTGTGACTAGTTGACACCAAGGGAGAATACCAGCAATTTCCCTCGGTTATGGAACCAATCATTCTGGCTACTTGTTGTACAACCCCAGCAACACGTAGATACTTGTACAGTAGACGTACACTTAGTTGAAGACTGATACGAGCGACATTGGTGACAATTCCAAAAATACACCTAGAGGACCAAATAATCACACGACCCTCCTCCATAGCTCGCTGAACAGCCACATCGAGCTGAAGATCAGCATGTTGTACGTTAGCGTGGATACCCCTCTTGAACCATCAAAGTTGTCGACTTTTGGCACTACAACAAAATACTGAAGCACAGACAAATGGGTATTTTACTGCTAGAAGAATCGAAAGATACCTTGCAGGACAGTATTTTATGGGGTCCAAGAGCTGAGAGACCATGTGTAAATGATAACATGCTTACAAGACTTGAAATATCCTTATATAGACCTTGGAAATAAACAGATTCCTCACATTTGCACAGCTAGGTTCATCCTACCTAACCCCAGTAAGTTAATTTCAGAACCCTTGATAAACACCTATCAGAAAGTTGGCTTGCCTCTATGAAAGACGTGTCGGATACAAAACGTGTCTGATACAAAAACCTTGAACCCCATAACAATTTAATCCAAATGGGTTTTTGTGCTCAAGTATAACCTAGGTGGGAGTCTAAGATAAAGTACAAAGTTTGGTTAGTCGCAGTTGGTTCGGGACTGCAAGAACGCAACGGTCACGAAATTGCCTATATGCCAACTGTAAAAACCAGTTCAGTTCATCTTATTCTTGTAACAGGTTCTGGCTTTTCAACACAGCCAGTGAGAGTTCAGGTGGACAAAGTCTGTAAGCTGTTAGAGAGTATTTACGGTCTTCCGTCGAGCGGTCATATGAGGATCAAAAAACTTACGGAGGTTTTTGTGCAAATTGGTTTAACTCGTTCGGATTTTGGCCCATGTGTTTACTTTGTGTTTCAACCAGAAGGATTCTTTGCCACTTTTGCATTTGTAGATGACAACCTTTTAGGTTCATCTTCAGATGAGCTCACGAAATATTATGTGACCAAGATAAAAGAAGAAACATAGTTACCTTACAAGAAATAAGTTAAAGGACAACTGTACTGTGACGTACTCAGGGAGTAGACGATTGAAATCAAAAATAATCTTAAAGCCAATTTACTCCTTACTACATAGCTAGGGGACTATACACTGAGAACACATATTAGGCATAAAACACAAGTTTAGGAGCTTGGTCTTATCATGAGCTGAGTCCAGGGAGACAACCTTCCGAGTTGTCTGCCCCACCCCAAGTGCCTTCCCTTGGTCCAGGCCCTCGTATTTATACGTGGGGCTGAACAATAGAAGTAGCCTGAGGCATTACGTTGCGTAACCGCTAACAGGTAGGAGCCGGCTCTAACTGGTTTGAACAATAGAGTAGCCTCGTTCCCGGCTGTTGGCGTTCGGCCAACTTCCGGTGTAGACGGAAGTTGACAGGACGCTAAGCAGCTTATGTAACTGCAAGGTGCACCGTGTTCGTTCACACAAGGTGTGCCCTGCTATTCGTAAATAGCGTGTTACAGTAGTTGGGTTTGCAGATAGTTATCAAAACCAGTTAAGTTATGGTAAGGAAATGTTACTCACACATATAATGGTAGATTCTAGGGCATTCAGAGCAATAAGATACCTTAACCAAAAAATAACCGAAGTTGATGGGTCCCCTGAAGTAAATACAAGCTCTCATCAGGAGTTACTTAATTCCTTGCTGTATTTGTCAACCGCCAGCTGCCCAGATATGTCGCACCAGATCGTTGTATTGAGCCAGTGTAAGCAACTGAAGTATTTGAAAGGAACTTGAATACACAGTATTCATTATGAAAAGGAGCAAATAGAGTTATTAAGTCCCAGTCATCAGTTAGCTGGGAAAGTTACTGTCATGGTTCAAGGTCACTCACACCGTATGCTACATTTCTTGGTAGTTTGCCCATTTCATGGAAACCAGAAAACAAAATAAATAGACATTAGTCGCTGGAAATAATATTAAGGAAAATTGGAAATTAGCCAATAGCGAAAATCATACACTAGAAATAACGTAGTTCAGCAAGCCACCTTTATGCACTTACGTTTTGTTGTAGTGGCATGACCCGGATTCGAACCGGCTATCCAGTTCGCCCCAGATCCCTTTTCATTGTGACCTTATAATGACGGGTTCAGTGAGTTATCTTTATGCCAGTGGAGGATGTGGCCATAGCGATTAAGGCGCTATGCAAGTGATCTGAGGGCGAACTGGGTAGCTGGTTCGAATCCGGGTCATGCCACTCCGACGAAACGTAAGTGCATAAAGGTGGCTTACTGAACTACGTTATTTCTAGTGTATGATTTACAGAAGACAAAAGTTTGTAGCCTTGAGCACCTGCGAAGCAGAAATGTTGCAATTTCAGAAGTGGCCAAGAGTTAATTGTAGTATGTAGTGACGTTTCCGGGTGACGTTCTACCTGGAAAACCTGGAAAATTCAGGGAATTTATCAAGCTTGGAGAGTTCACGGAAAACTCAGGGAATTTGATAAATATACTATACTGAAAATCAGGGAATTTGAACATTTTCCGCAAAGTCTCTTTCACCTATAAAGAATAGCTAATTCGGATTTAATTTTTACTTCTAAAACCTTCATTTTATTTCAGTTCAAACTATTTGTTTCATTCTCATAAAGTGAAAACTTATCAGCCCGAAGTAATGTGGGACGTTACGTATTAAATGCGTTTCTAGTTGAATTCAGATTATGGCCTTCCTATTATTTACTAATACCAGTTAGGGGCAGTTCAATTTTTTATTTAGCAAAGCAATGCGATACAGTTATTGCGATTTGAGTGAAATGTAAAAAAAATCTTTGTTGGGGGTCGAAGGAATATGTGTACTGCACATTCCTTCGACCAAAAAATCAGGGAAAGTGTCAGTATTGGTCTTGAAAACCTGGAAAAATTAGGGAATGTCTTCATGAGCCTTTGAACGCCACCCTATTAGTGAAATAAATACAGATTTTGTTGCTTATCCAATTCAGGTGCAGTCTGACAGTTTATCAAGCCATTCAATTGACTAAAAGTGGGAAATATGAGCCCATACGATATTTTGCTCAAGACGACAACTTTGTCAGAAGTCACATACTACGAGGATCTATATATTTATTTCGCTTAGGAACAGACTTAGCTCAGGAGCAGAGCTAAAAGGATTGTTAGGGATCGAGATTAAACAAAGCTTCAATAATCAGCAAGAGGGCGAGCGGGTTCATTCTTGCCACGGTAGCAAAGAAAAAGGGCGAGCGGCCGACAATGAGAACGGATATGCGCCCTAACAATTAGAAACAAACACTATTCCTTCAATAATGCTGACTATTAGAGCCAAGTTGAAGCAGCGGGAATCAGCTAGACCGGCGTATGTTACGCCGGGGAACAACTAGTTTGTAGAATATTGGTCTAACTACCGGGCAATCAATTAAGTATGGATGTACCAACAAAAAACATAACATGCGTTAAAATTTTAATGGTAATGAAGAAGGAATTTGCTTGGTTTGAAGACAATGTGATAGATTGGGACAGTAATAATTGTAGTAATTTTATTTATTTGATGATGGTTTTTTTTAACAAGGTAACTTGCATAACTTAGAAATAAGTGTAGAATATAATTATAATAAATAAAAGCTTAAAAAAACCTTAACTATATTTTAGTGGTGAAGTTTAACTAATTGGCAGTAGGGCAATACTAACTTTCTTGTATCACTAACAGGATTGTTTGGTTGTATTTAATACCGAGGAATTCTGATGGACAGTTAATTCAAAGAAAGTTTCCCAATTTCTTCACCAACACGTAAAAATTCACGACCTCATTAAGTCAATTTTTACCTGTGTAATTAAAACGTAAAGTCTTTGCACGTGTTTCGTATGTGCCTCAAGGTGATATGGGTCACTGGGTGGCTGTGCACATGTTTCAAATCTCATTGTAGGTACATTGTCTATTTTAAATTGCAAACGCTTTTTTTTAAAATTGTGTTTGCCATCCGTCAGCTGCCCAGATATGTCGCACCAGATCGTCGTATTGAGCCAGTGTAAGCAACTGAAGTATTTGAAAGTAACTTGGTAGTTACGCAGTATTCATTATGAAAAGGAGCTCTCTGTCCGATTCAGTTCAAATTTTCTACATGCATTCTGTGTCGTACTTAGAGCTCGTATCCCCACGGAACTCACAGTTGTGAAGGCACACAAATAAAACACGGATTATAGTTCAGTCGAACGAAACGAACTATAGTTTGAACTCCAATTCCAGGGAAAAAGACTTGTTTTTTTTTCATGAGACGAGCTGTGATTTTTTTGGAAAATGCCATGAATAGATTAGTAAATAAATTGATACTTCAAACAAAGTATCAATTTTTATGCAAAAGCAAAAAAAAATAAAAAATTGGTGTTATCCGGGATCAGAAAACGGGAAGGAAAAATATTATTCCTATTGATGCGTCCGTCTGATAGAGGGGCATTCGTCAATCTAGATGACTTACACTAAAAGGGCTTGGATGCTCTCCAAAAGTGAACCTTATTTTCTCATCAGTTTTTAGGCTGAGTCGGCAATATTTTGCGAGTTCGTCATTCAGACTTCTGAATCTGCTTTCCTGAACCCATCCTTCCCTCCAACAGCAGATGGTGATGGGAGAAAACGCGCGTGCCATGCTTGCTTTTCCCTTCACCACCACCACTGACTGGAATCCCCCCTGCAACGGGATTGGTCGACGCCGACAGTAGGGGTGAGGGGAAATCGACGCGAACGCTTCCAGGATCCCCTCTTTCTCAAAACCTAACCGTGAATGGGCAGCCAGCCGGTAGCGAGCTTCTCTGCGTTGCTGCCCTGCGTTACGGTGAAAATGATGGGGATCTGCAGGAAGCCGCTGCAGGCGGTTTGCCTTGAGGCTAGAGGCGATCGGTTGCCGTAGCAACGAGGAGCCGCCAGCCACCGCACGCTGTTTGATGCCGTTGTAGTAGTTGAGGGAGTGGAGTGAGAAAGGCAGTAGCCGCGATTTGGTTTGCTCCTTGTGTGTCCCGTTTTGACGGTATAGTGCCAGCGTTGTTAGCTGCTGAGAGTGTCGGCGCGGTCGGCTTGTTACGCGAGTGGGAGCACGGCGGCGCGATTCAAGGTTGCCGGGTTTGCGTCGTGCAATAGCGGCATCGCCGGCGAAGCGTTCTGCGTACTCGCTCTCCGGTTGTGAGAGCTCCAGCTACAAAAAAAAAAAAAAAAGACCCACACGACGCGTTCGTGTATGCTGGGTTATTCTTTCTTATTGATCGTTTTTTCTCCCCTTCTTTCCTTCATTGTGCAGTAGAATCAGGAATACACAGCTTCGGAGAACCCCCGAGATTGTAGGTTGGCTACCCTGCATACATCGTATGTGCGTGTGTGCGTGTTGATCAGATATTGGAGGGACTAGGCTTGCAACAGTGCCAGAATTCAGCTCGCTGACATGCAAATATCGTGTTGAATTGTGTGTTCGTGTTACCTGTGTTTACCTGTAAAGCTGTTTTTAAAACATCGGATTTCCACGGTCGTTCCAATTCTGCCGCGTGCCCGAATCTTAACCAGCACGCGGCTACGACGCATCTGCGCACGTTGCTTGTGTTATGTAGCGGTTGCATCACGTCGGTCCGGGCAGCGTCGAATATCTGGTTTTGGGTTGTCGGCAGATGAAACCCGGTCTCCGTGCGATACCAGTTTAAATCTTACTACCACCTCGCCTCTCCTAGCTGGTCGACTGAGCCCAGTCATTGATACCGTGGGGTGAGTACGAATTGTGCGTATGTGTGTGTGTGTTCTTGGTGTGCAGCACACACGTTGCTTGCATGTTTGTGTGTTTTGTGATAGTGTGTTTGAGGACAGTAATCGTAATATTCATTATGTGTTTTCATGCGTTGATCTTCGGCCATGACATCATTTTCAAGTTCAACAATATGTTGTGATCTTTGTTGTAGAAGTGTTTGTTGGTGTTCGTCTAATTCGTGTGTTTATTGACGTGTAGCCTAAGGGTTGAAGTAGTACGCGAAAAAAATTGACATTGCTTTCAAGACAGTATCCATACAGATCCTAATAAATGTTGAAATGAGCTAGAAAAAAACGTATATTGGAAAATGCAGAAAAATGAAGGAAAAATAATTTCTGTCATGGAAAATGCAGGGTAACTGCTGTAATCATTACAGTCTAATGATAATATCAAATTTTTAATAAAATTTAAGTATAAAAGTAGCCTAACAATCACAGAAATGCGTTTTTCGGTATTGTCTAGTGCAGTATTAATTTTTTTTCAGGATTATACTGTTGATTATTCTATTGTACTGTAGGTTTGACCTATGTTCTTCGGGCTGAGCATACGTCAAACTCACCTTCAGTAAGTGGGAGACAAATTCGGAAAAAAAATTGATGCTGGAAAATGATAGAATATTGCGCAGGAAAAATTATTTGTGAACTGGTAAATACCGAAAAACTCCTTTCGTGGTAGTTACTTTTATATTTAAAAATTATTATAAATGTAAACAAACGTCCGTCGTAGCATCGGGGGACTGCAGTGAAGACCAGTCCCGTTTGCTACGACGGGCGTTTTTTTAAAATAAATATCTTCACTGAAGTTTCAATTTTCGTCCTGTAAAATTTAGTTTTCATTAGTGATGCGCGGTACGAAGCACAGCAAAAGAACGTCTCATCCTGTCTGTCTCTCCGCCTGCACGATAACTTTTGAACCATCTGTCAAATTTAATTTAAATTTTCTACACGCATTCTGTGTCGTACTTAGAGCTCTTATCTCCATGGCACTCACAGCTGTAAAGGCACACAAATAAAAAACTGATTATAGTTCAGTCGAACGAAACGAACTATAATTTGGACTCCAATTACAGGGAAAAAGAATTGTTTTTATTCATTGGTAATATCAAAAAGTGAAAGAAATTTGTATTTGAATTGGGCTTCATCTGTGAGTGTGTGTGTAGATGTGTTTAATTTGTGTGTTATGCGCAGCGTTTTGTTCTTTGTGGTTTGTTTTGTCTGTGTTTGTGGACTTATGTTTTAATTCGGCGTCGTGTGAGTGGCTATGTGTGAATTTGAGTGTGGATTTGTAATGTGTTAAACAGATGCAAGTTCCTTCTTCTTAAGGGCGTTTGTTTTCTCAAATTCCACGGAACAAGGATTGTTTTTATTCCCTGGTAATATCAGAAAGTAAACGCAATTTGTGTTTTAAAAGGGCCATGTCTTTGTGCATTTGGTAAGTTTTTATTTGTGTATAATACAGGTGTTTTTTTTTTGCTTTGTCTCGTGTTTGTTGTTTTATATTGTAAGTGTTTCGTGTGTGTGTGTGTGTGTATTTTGTGTGTGCATGCATAATTTGTGAAACATGCAGCTCCTTCTTGTTATTGGAGTTATTTTAGTCTGTGTTTGTGTTTGTTGGTTTCTTTTTTAGTTCTATTTCGTGTTTTAATTTTTCAAATTTTTGTTCTTTTTCAAAAAGAACTTCCCATCTTTTTTTTTTAAGTCCAAGAGGGAAGTCCTCTCTTGAACACTATCATACACTTAAAGGGATATACCTCCCAGCGCCAGTTTTCTCGATCCTCCACATCAAGTACGGCCCCAAAGGTCTATTTCCTTACCGTTAGTCTTTCCCTTCCTAAAAATCCTTTTTAAAATGTGGCGTCTAGGGGATTTTCTGTTGAATATAATGGAACTTTATTTACTAACGACCCGTCACTAAATGATGCATTGCGCGAGTACAATAATCACGACGTTTCATCTGTGTGTGTACATCTACTAATTTTCTAATAATTACCATGAGATCTAAAATCTAATAGGCTAATGCGGTAAAAATTAAAATTAATTATTCCAATAGATCGCCGAAGCAAAATTATAAGACACTAGCCTAGAAAATTATAAATTTTGATTATAAAATGCGAGAATCATTCCGGTTTTAAACGACACAATCAATGGGTTCACGCTGGCTGGACTATTAGGCGCAATGCCAATTGAGACAGTAGCTATATTTTTCACTGCGAGGAACGAAGCTACCGTCTCAGTTGACCTTAGCTGTGGTAAATACGCGGATGTGATCGTCGCGTGGGTGTTGTGAGGCAAGCGGAAGGTTATAAGGCAGGCGGTATGTTGCTTTAATGCAAATAAATAAATACGTGAATGACATTGCATTGCAGTCGTTCTTTACTAGGATTTCCTGCAGCGCCATGACAGCATCGTTACAATTCGTGTTGTAGCTGGCATTGCAGGTCATTCCATGCTGATAATCTCTCAATTTTGAGATGAGTCTAAAGACAGCTCGTCACATGTTTCAAACGCGTTTTTAAAAATAACTCAATCACATTCAGGGGTACATAGGCCACTTAATATTTTTTACTTAAAAATCAAAGGGAAAAAAACAATAGGAGAACCCATATTACCTGAGGTGAGCCTAGTTTTGAGCCCGCTATGACATTTTGTTCTGGTACTGCTTTCCCCCGAATGTAAGACGACTCAAATATAAGAGGAGTAGCATTTTTGGACTCGCATATTACAAAGAAATAAAAGGATGCGATTATGAGACGGGTGACTTTAGCAAGGCTTAATTATAAGCTTGGTATTACACGTAGTATTACTTTGTAGAGTAGTAAATTACCGTGATCCTGGATTCGAAGCCGACAATTTTAATAACATCTTTGATTTTGTACTGTTTAATAAGGCCATTTTCAATGCATATTTAATTTTTATTAAAGGGCAATTACACCCATTTTGACATGCATGTTTGACTTTTGGATCACTTACACAATAACTAAACACAAGAATTGCGGTAAGAATACGTTATGTACGTCCGATATAACAATTTAATTATTGCATCACCAAAACACGAAACGGAGGTCGCCATTGTTTTGCTGGAACGCGCAGAAATTAATGCCGACAGACGGAGCTC
>JAHWFP010195201.1:0-13974 GCA_023313725.1 Lithobius niger
TTTTGGCAGTTTTTATACTCCAGCCCGCGCATTCAACATAAAACAGATAAAACTGTAGTCTAGCACAATACCGAATTTTTAGTTCCCCATAAAATGTACTGGATCAATATTACTTCAATCTGGTTCTCCCATACACGTTAAAACGCCGATGCTTCGCCGTAAAAGTTTTAAATTTATTATTTATAAACTTTTTTTTTTGCCTCGGGCCCAACTGCCTGATTTCTTATTGAATAACACGATCGATTATTCCGCTTCCTCGTAAGTGGTTATTTCTTTTTTCTTTTCCTTTTTTTTTTTTCCTTGAGCCACTCATTTGATATTTCATGAATGCTTTAACATGAAAAACGACGGGAGAAATAAAGCTTGACTCGGCCGATCGGCTAGGATTACACAAATTATTTTCAGAAATAAATAAGTAAAATCTATTAGAAGCCATGGCTCTCCTCCGCTTCCTTAGCTTTCATTCCGTGGGATTTAGTTTCCTGGAAAATTGCGATTACAGAATAATGTGGTAATGTTGTAACATTTAAACTGTAAAATTTGTATACTTTTACCTGGAAATCAGTAGAGGTGGAACACAGATAAAATATTGGGCGGAGGTGGAGAGGGGAAATGAAAACCTTTCTCCTTTTTTTTTTTTTTTTTTAGCTATTTACCTTCCTTTAGTCGCAGTATCGTCGTTAACGATCCGTTTTTCCGACTGAGGCCCATTTTCCGACTCAGCCTTTGTAACTAACTAGCTGTTACGTGAAACGCAAGTTGGCGCATCGTGAAGCCAACATTGTCGTTATGTCTGCGATTTGGCACCCCACCAACAGCTCCTGACACAGCTGAAGCCGAGCGCGCTGTTGCGAGTTCAACAGTAGAAACCACAGGGGCTAGGCACACGAAGCGCGTTCAGGTCAGAACACTCACGTCACCCCGCGAGCAAGTGAGCGAAAGCGAGTATAAAGCCCAAACTCCACTTACGCGAGACCAGTCAGCTAGCGAGTATCGCGAGACCAAAGCTGCAAAGCGTGGCCTATCGCAGCAAACTCCATATACGCGATACGCGAGCTACAACGTCTCGCCAAGGCAAGCGAGGCCATCTCGCGCGCTTCTACTCGGCCCAGAATCTTTCGGCTAGCGAGGCCTCCTCGCTCGGCTCGCTCTGCTGGCAGCCAATCAGGAAGAGGGAGTTGATGACGTTTCAGACAAGATGGCGCCATAACAAGCCGTTGCGTATCCCTGTGCTCGATCGGTTCGTCACTCATTTTAGCTAAAAACTTTAATATAAAGTCGTATTTTTGTACTTGTTTAATTTAATTTACTTACAGAAAAATTACAGCCAATCGGGGACGAGCTACAACGAAGCGAAGAACCATCGCCGCGTGGAATTCTGGGATCGGCCATGGCGAGCGTTCGGGAGGCCGATGGAATGGTAGATTTCTGTAGTTCTCGGCTTCTCCGTCCTCGTGACGCCGAACCATTGCATGTATGTAAAAATGAGATGAGAGGTTGTTCAGAGGAAGGTTTCTAGTTTCCTAAAAGGTTTGGTTTTTTATTATTCGGCAGTAAACTCCACAAAATATCGTCAGTTGAATCTAAGATTGCGCGATTTTATTTCCAAACGTTTTTGTTGTAGTCAGAAAATTGTGCCTGTTTTGACATTTCAACCGAGACGTGACCAACAATGCAAAGGTGTATATCACCAATGACGGTGTCCTTTGAACAAATAAAGTGCCCCGTTTAAAACAAGCCCACCCCCAAAGAAATCGGCGAAGAAATAAAGGAAGTGTGGGTGTTTGAAATGAAACGTGCATCGCAACCTAGTTCGCTCCTTGTATCTCTTTCCTAATACTCGCTATCGTTCATTTTCGCTCGCGGGATGGAGTGAGGGCGCGTTTATGCAAGGACAATTTTCTCGCTTACTAGATTTTACTTGGTCAATAGTAAATCTGCTGGTTGCTTCTCGCCTTTGTCGGAGAATGCGGCTTTCGAGCTGTCTATACGTAGTAACCATGGCAACAACGCGGACGCAAATCCCCTCCTCGTGCCTTGCGACACGACATACGATGCCTGCAACATGACAGCGTCGATTTATGACAACAAGAAAACAATTTTTACTGCAGTACACGACGACGGAGAGATTCCTGAATACCGGCATTCGAAGTTTTGTCTTCGAATCGATAACTCCGAAATGGACGCCATGTTGGATTTTGAATTCTCGCTGCGAGTAGCTATTTATTCTGCCGTCGTTTGATCACTGCTAGAAGCTGTTTTTTCAGCGAGAAGAGCAAATTTTGGAAATGGCGTGAAATGACAACAATGTTGTAGCAATGTTTAAAATGACTTGCACTTTGTTCGTTGGCCGTGTTGTTATTTATAATACATTTAATTTGTTGTCTATTACCGCGATCATTTAATAGAAACGGGAAATTAATCATAAATAAATAACGGTTGCCTAGCAAATAGCTTTCGGCGAGCGAGAAGGTCTTGTTGCGTAAACGAGCCCTGAGTGTTCCGGCAGGTACGCGATTCGTGTGCCTAGCCCCTGTGGTTGAAACCAGTTCAATGCGCTTCGTGCGCACGGCACCTTACTTATTCCGTAATTCCCTGCACCAGGTCATTGTTGTCGTGCGTATAAAAGATACTCTGGATGCCCGCTTGGTGTTTGGGGGTTCGTCCTACCTGTCGAACTCTGAGGCTAATCAAGCTAACAACTAACAATTGTCGTTAGGCCTAAAGGTCTCTCCAGACAGAAGAAAATTTCGTGCGAAGCTATGCGTGACTGCGTGCCTACAAGGTCAAAATTGCAGCAATCGTGTGGTTGGTGTTGCGTTAAGGACGAATATTGAAGTCTTTTTTACACCATAGTGCGTCGGCGTGCAGCCGCGAGCAGCCAGTCTGGTTTGGGCTTAAGATGTAAGCGACCACTAAACCACGCTCCACGGCTGTTTGCCGTGACGCAGGAATCACGTGATTGGGCTGGTCCACTCAGACTGCTAAGGTTCCGTTCTTCTCGTTCGTCATTGGCTAACTCATGATGACATCACAGCAAACAGCCGTGGCTCGTGGTATACATCATAGTCTCCTAAATATGTGGTTAGACGGAAGGAGAACTGAGCATTGAAACTTTAAAGCTTAACCAATACAACACTGCTAAGGCGATCCATAATGGCGAACTGTGAAGCATTTTCCTGGCAATTACGACCGCCTACCGACGAACAGAATTTGAACAAATGCTAGTTGGAAGACTCATTATTACGTCACGGTAATAATTGCTGCTGGAAAACATTGTTTTCCTATATATAGATCGATTAGGTGTGTTGATGTATATCCTTGTTTATTTATGCAGGTATTTTAGTTTGTGGTGCACCGGATGTTAGGGTTAAGTTAGCAGTAAGTAGAGTGAGTCCATGACGTTGGGGTCTGTAGTACTCAAGTAATAAAGTAATAATAATAATAATAATCGATTAGTTATAAATAAATAAATAAAGTAATTTGTTGCTGGAGCAACAGGACTGGCGAGGTCGCTGATTGCCAGCCTAAAAGGGGAGAGCATTGACTATAAGCTGGTAAAAGGTAGGAGGATTTTTCAAAAGCAGAAATTAAAAGCAAATGAATGAGGTAAAAATAAAACAAGTGTAAAAAATAGTTTAACAAATAGCATGGCCAAAAGGGTGGAAAAGTGGAGGCAAGGGCAGGGTAGGGTAGGGTCACAACTGCCTTGCCACCAAGGTTATACCTGCCAGGGACACAAAGGTCCCCGACGGCATCGCCAGAACTGTAGGAAAGGTACGGGAGGGGAGATGGTCAGTTGTCATACATAATGAATAAAAGATTAAAAAAGTTAGTATTTTTAAGCATAGTACTAGGTTAGTTACTAGGTTAAGCATAGCACTAGGTTAGTGTGGGCGAATGGTGCGCAGATCTCATAAGCTCACAAACACAGTTTCAATCAATCAACTAAACAGTCGATAAACTTTACCACATCCGAATCCTTGCCCAAAAGGAAGGGGGTGGGGGTGGAGGTGGGGGTTCAAGCGCGTAATCATTTCTGAGTTTCATGAATGATAGGAATTTTTGGTGGCTTATTGATTTAGTTCAAACCTGCGTTAATTTAATACGTCGCCTATACCAACCGCCATGTTTTACAGCATATCTGCTTTATAGCTGATTTAAAAAAAAAAGAAAAGAAATTTAACGCATCCGTGCTGGTTCCTGTACCCCTGAGATGCGCTTAATAATGATTGAACTCTCCCGCCGTTTGGCCTTGTCCAACAAACAATACAATTCATGTCCTTTCTGTAAGTAATTCAATAAGAGCGGCCGTATAATGGCACTGCGATCCAACAGCGGACAGCCCCTGAAATTTGCCGTGAAGCGCCTCGGAGGTAATTTAGATGGCTGCATCTTGTTGCTTAGCGACGAGCGCCTTGCACGATGGTGGACGAATCAAATATTTATAAAGAGTAGCAGACAGCATTAAGTGAATAGCATGCTTTGGGTCTTTCTAGTTACGCATGTCGTTGGGCGAAGGGGGAGCGTATGGATTGGGGGGGGGGGGGGGGGAGAGGAGAGACGATATGAAATATTAACCACCATAAAAAGATCGTGTTTGCAGATTTGAGCAGAGCCCTTTACTCGGCTTGGGCTTGTGTTCAAGACGATACAATTTCGACCTGAAGTGGTTGGATGTTTACATGGTGGGTATTTCAGAGATGAAAATATATAGCGAGACATACTGCCAGACGAAGTATGATAACGTATTGCTTTTACACTACAGCTAAAATAATACAAATACAGCCCTATTTCCGTGTCCTTTTGAACTTAAATGATTATGGAGAGGTGGGCATCTGTATTGATTTTTCAAAAATGGAATTGGTTAAACATCCCGTTCTGATTATTTGGCTACAGCTCTTAGATGTTTTTAGCCAATAAAGTCATCCAAAATATCCAAAGCACTCATAAAACATGTACGTCTTGTGTAGTATTGTTGACAGTGGTGCAGCTTACTGTATGCACTAAAGTGGTACTGATGGATCCCTCACAAAGGTAATTGGCGGATACTGGTGTCGTGTTGTAAAAGGTGCAGCCTACTGTACGTACTATAGTAGTTCTGATGGATCCCTCACAAAGGTAATTGGCGGATATTGGTGTCGTGTTGTAAAAGGTGCAGCCTACTGTACGCACTATAGTAGTTCTGATGGATCCCTCACAAAGGTAATTGGCGGATATTGGTGTCGTATTGTAAAAGTTGTAGCCTACTGTACTGTTTCTGTTGTGTGTGGTGTTTTCTTACAGTTGTTGTTGGTCACGTTGACTGTCGTTGTTGTTTGTGTTGCTGGCGTTGTTTATTGTTGTTGGTAGAGTATGGGTTGTTGTTGGCAGTGTTTGCGTTGTCGTTGGTCGAGTTTGTGTTGTTGTTGGAGGTGGTTGTGTTGTTGGTAGTGTTGGTTATTTCTCTTGGTGGTGTTGCTTGTTGCTATTGATGGTGTTTGTTGATGTTGGCTGTATTGGCTGTTGTTATTGTTCGTGATGTTTGTTGTTGTTGCTCTTGCTACTTTGAATAGTTTGAAACTTAGCGTATCATCATGATTTATTGTGTGCGCGTATATCTTGAGTCCTGCAAGTATTTTGTGAGCGGCTACGTCTTCCTGGATGGGGTGGCTTTAATCGATGGCCGCCATTGTTTTTGTAACCATCTTGGATATCAACAAGGCACTCTGCTACTGAAAACGTACAATCGATTATCTGTGTTCGTTCTGCGGAGAACTCAAGATAGGCCGCGGACACTATAACCAATATTTGAACACCTCTCTGACATATATTCATAATCTAGTCTGAAACACTCCGATCCAGTACCCATATTTCCGGCGTGTTCTTGGGACAATGACGAAGATGTCGTCATCGTCGTCATTGTTGTCATCTCCGTTGTCGCTGCCGCGCGTTTGAATAAATTGAAATTGAAATTAAAATTGAAATTTTCCCCCACCTTTTCAGGTACCCTTCTCGTCTTGGGCGTGCCCAACACATGCTGCCAAAAATACCATGCGGAAAATCTACAATACGAACGATATGCATCAATTTGTTGCGCAGCTATGGCCATGGCCAAACCCACGAACCAATTCGAATGAAATTTGGTAGGTGTGTTCTTTGTACTTTGGGAAAGATCACGTATATACATGGTTACATACCAAATGACACAAAATCCAAAATAAAGCTGTAAAATGGTGTCGAAAAACAGGGTTTTGCTTTTTAACTTCCATGCAGCTAATAAGATTAAACACAAAGATTACCTTTTTATCAAAAAGGTTCTAATCAAGTTTTGTGATAACCCAAGATGGCAGACCAAAAGGATTTTGGCTTTTATGTTCCAAACCATTAATCAAATTGATACCAAACCATCGAAAGTAATAATTAGAATTACGGTTTCTTCAAGAAAGTCAAGAAAGGTCCTAATCACAGTGTGTGAAAATCCAAGATGGTGTCGCAAAATGACACCCAAGAAAACATTGTAACTTCTAAACCATTCATCAAATAAACACAAATTGATTACAGTCAACATTCAGAATTGACTTTTCATCAAAGTAGGTCTTAGTCTAGTTTTGTGAAAATCCATCGTGGCAGCTCAGAATGGCACCCAAAAAAACGGGTTTGCCTTCAAACTTCCTTATCATCCATAACTCTGAATATTCAGAATTAACTTTTCATCATCAAATAGGTTCATCTGATCATCAAATTGATCACAAATTTGTTACGGAAAGTATTCAGAATTAAATGTTTACCATAAAAGGTGATATTCCAATTTTGTAGAAATTGAAGATGGCGGCTCCTTTGTAACTTCCTAACCGTAAATCAGCTTGAACACAGACTGGTTATGGATAATACGCAAAATTAGCTTTTTATCAAAAACGGTCCTATTCAAGTCTTGCGTAATGTCCATTTATGTAATGGCCAAAAACTTAGTTCTTGAGAGGATAAACGAAGAAGTTACTCACGTTTACTCACGTTTCAAACAAGCAAGATGGCCGACCTGGCGTCACGTGACTCCCGCACTTAATTTTTCTTTCTTCATTTAATAGTCCTGCACTCGAAAAACAATATGGCGGACCGCTTTGCATTCTCGCAGCTTGTACGTAGGGCGATATATATTGGACGAGAGTTTACCGGACAAGCAGATTCCCAATTTTAGGTGCAGCCAAATGTGATATTTCCGCTTTGAGATTATGGGATGGCAGCCACCATAAAGATTGTCATGGTGTGCAACATGTTGGAGAAATTGCTGTTATGCTGAAATTGCTGTTATGCTCTTTATAGGGGGTTATACTAATTTTGTAAATAAAATAAATAAATAAATAGATTGCAGGATTGGCCTCTCGCTAATCTCATTCAGACAAGAACCGGAAGTTGGCTGGCTCTATGTTGCGTTACCGGCGTCGGCCAAGCTGGAAGGAATGCTGTTGCAAAGGTTTGGAATCCATTGTTTCTAGTACAGTTGCATAACCCTGCTTGTAGTATATCATATTTCTAATTTTTTCCTATCTCGTATATCACTGTATGTTTATCATTTAGCTTGAATCTAATGTATATAGGCAATTTATCTCCAATCTTGTTAATTATCTCGTATCTCTTAAATCTCCTTCATCTCGTGTATCTCATTTATCTGATATCGCGTACAACGTTTATCACCGAGTCTCGTATACACTATTTATTTCAGAACATACATTTGTCTCTTCATCTCGTACGACTTATTTATGTCTAATCTTGACATCACATTTATCTAAGATTCCGAAGCAAGTAGTCTGCATTCAAGACTGGCCTCGTGAGGATACACGATACACTAATATGAGAAAGAAAGAAAAGACAACTGCCCCGACTGGGTTCGAGTCCCAGTCGGGGCAGTTTTTGTTCTTTGTCAGATTAGTGTATCGTGTATCCTCACAAGGCCAGTCTTTAATGCAGACTGCTTGCTTCGTTTACCCTTTACCTTGTGATTTCTTCTTTATTTACTAGAATTCCGTTAATCGTATTTATTTTAAATCTGTTTACCTCACCGTGTATACGTCGTTCTCTTTTAATTCCATTTCAGTTAAATAAAATATGCAGAAATATACGCAGTGTAGATGTAGAATAATATTCCACTATTTGGGTACCGTTCCATATAAACATAATAAAACGCATTATGCATTAAAAAGGTTATCTAAAAATGAATCTGGTATGGAAGAGTATGAAAAACAAAACAAAATTCGATAAAAGTAGGTAATAAAAATTTATTCGAAGGGAATGTTAAAAGTAGGACGAAGTGTTTTCCCATTTAAAAAAAGTCTCCATAGAAGACGGGAAATGTAAGACCACTATAAAGGAAAAAAAAACATTCTGCTGCTAAAATTGCGGCAACGAACCAATGCTGGAAGGTTTTCCTAGTTTGCTTCAAGCATTGAGCGGTGCCTTAATTATTAGTAGAATTATTAGTGGTTTAGCATTTCCCAGCGTCCAAGGATGCGTTTTTGGAATCGGAAACGCATGGCCTTTACTTCTAACAGTTCCTTCGAAGAAGACTTTTGCTGCTATTTTTCCACCCCATTCCTCGAGAAGTCGAAATAAGGAGAAAAAGGAAACAAGATCGTTGGTTTAATGTATATTTTTAATGATTTCATCTACCAAGAAAAGGTATTAAAAATTGGAGAGGAAGTTGGGGGGGGGGGGGGGGGGGACGTGCCCGGAGTACCACTAGGTGCGGGCGCCCTTGCCCATTGTCACGTCGTCTGTTATTTCTTATTGGTTTGGTCTTCAAGGGCGGCCAGATTGATTAACTGTAATGATCCCAGTATCAACCAACCATTAATCCCAATTAATTTAATCTACACCAACGGAACGTCGAAGGTAAGTAGATTCAATGGTGGAGGGTGGGGCAGGGGGGTAGGGGGATGGGGTATCCAAAGAAAGAAGGGCTTTCGGGTTAAAAGCGTCACTGTGTCGGCGGTGTCACACAAAATAACCCAAAAGAATCCCAACAGATGGTCGGTCACAAGACACAAGATTATCGCCGTCCGTGCTTAATAGGTCCTTTTCCGCAGCCAAACGATGGGGAGGTGGGGGGAGACGGGGGGATTGTTGGAGTGTGGGTCGCTTATGGATGGTTTCAGAGTGGGATTACCACTTCATAATCTTCTCAGTTTCGGAAGAGACCAATTTGTCAATGAAGCCCTGGATTGATGGGTGAGTGCCGGGCGAGGGGAAGACGAATTTGTCCAATGAGATTTGGTTGGTTGGGGGTATTTTGGCCCCCCGCCCCGCGGCGCGTCTTGGAGCCAATCCCGTCACAGACATTAGGGTTGCGAGACGGAGACGGCGAGCGAAGCGCATTTGTCACTTTGCATTTGCAGGCGTTTTTATCTTTATTTAGTGCGAGATCCAAAGTCAATTTAATGGAAGTGGAAGAGAGAGAGAGTGTGAAGAAAGAAAGAAAGAAAAAATAGGAGGGAAGAAAGGTAAGAAAAAAAGAACCCTAAAGTGGGATGGAAGATGGTTCTACGCATAAATGGATGGCTGATACAGATTCTGTGTACCGACGGAACCCGAGACTGTTTTCACGGTTACCTTGATTTCTGATGGGAGCAACCCAAGGCTGGTAAGGAGTAAAGGTAAGGTAGAAATGGATGTTTCTACCAGGGACAACAAGCATATATTGACCAGTCTGCAGACATGTTACCCTGCAGGGGCGAACTGGCCGGGGTGAGTGATGATCGCCTAACCGGAAAATCGCATAATTGGAAGAACGTATACAGTGTAATAATATAACGCAGTCGTCTAATACTGATTTCGTATAATGGAATATCGTCTAACGTCCCTGCCCCTTCGCGCGCTCGCTGCGGCTATACATACAACCTCAGAAACCGAAGCCATATTATTGTCCAGTTATACGATTATCCATTGACCGACATTCCGATTAGATGATTTTCCAGATTTTTCATTTAGGCAGATATTAGACAATTATCCCATTAGACGATTTTCCAATTATACTTTTGTCCGGCGCCCCAATCGGCCTGGGGTGGAGGCTAAGTGGCGAGCGCCATTGGGGCTAGGGCCGAATTTATAGTGGGCAAAAGAGGCCCTTTTCCAAAAATTATTAATCTTTAAAAATAAAATAAATAAAAATTATGAGTAATATCACCGCCAAAGGCAGATAAGGCTAATGGCGACGTTCGTATTCGACAAAAACTTTTATAGTTAGGGATTTTGGACGAATTTTTGTTTTGTATTAATCCATTTATAAATACCGTATATGGATGTTATGTAGGAAGCTGGCGAGTGACAGTATGCGGCCGTGTTGCCATGAGTAAGGGTGGCCGCATACCAAAATCGACAAAACATATCTAAAATGTATGTCACAACTTTCAGGGTGTTTTCTATGATCAAAAATAAGACTAAAAAGTCCTATAAACATGGGTCCGGAAATGCACTCGTCTTTAGTTACAGCCCCCCCCCCCCCAAGTTAGGGGTAAAAAGGTGAAATCCTTCACAACTTTCCACCTAATCCTTCCAACTCAAAACATGTTAGTAGGCTACATTATTCTTCCAATTACAGTGATTTAAGTTAATGTTATTATGATTTCTCAAATCGTTGCGGATGGGGCAGCATGGAGGGGAGGATAGGGTGGGGGGGGGGGGCAGAACTTCGTTGGTATTTACTGAAACAAACATTACATCACCAACATTACAAACAGAAAGTTGGAATTTCTGGTGCTCTGCATGGTGACGCAACGTTTGTTTCAGTAAAGCTGGTAAAGCTGGTTCCCCCCCCCCCTCCTCTACCTCCATAGGGCTCCATCCACAAAGTTGATTGGACATCAAATTAACCTTTACATTACGAAGTAATGAAATTGCAAGAAGTATGTACCAATTGTAGTCGTTTGGAAAGATTAGATGAGAAGACATGGGGGAAAATTTCAACATTTTACCCGTAACTTTGGGGGTTTTAACTAAAGACGGGTGCATTTCCGGACCCATGTTTATAGGATTTTTTAGTCTTATTTTTTATCATGGAATACACCCTGAAAGTTGTGACATACATTTTAGATACACCATGTATATGGACGCTGCGTAAGAAGCTGGCGAGTGAGTATGCTGCCGTGTTGCCTTGAGTAAAGGGTGGCCGAACACCAAAATCGACAACTCGTCGCACGACAGGACATTTTGTCGAAACCTGTCTCATCATGCTGCAGACGTCTCCAAAACCATAGGAATGAGCTGAGCGCCACACACCGGATGTGACGTTGTCTCGAGACGTCTTTCGGTCTCACGACAACAAAGCGAATTTCCTTCTAATTTTGTCTGTTGGGGGGTCTCTCCACCAGATGCGACGTTTCGTCTTCACGACGTTTTGTCGATTTTGGTGTGCGGCCACACTAAAAAAAGCAAGGTCCGATCACCTTGAGGTTGCACACTCCCTAATTTAGTAAAATATCGATTAGATGAAGCTAAAAGGCACTAGCTTACATTGGTTTAAAATAAAAGAAACAAGAAGAATTAACACTCGAGCTTTATGACGAGGGCGAGAAAATCGTTGAAAGCCTTGCGCAATTAGCGAATGTTAATTCTTTGTTTTGTTATGAACCAATGTATGATAGTGCTTTTTAGCTTCATCTAACTGGAAAAATCTATTTTTCACCCAGTGCACGACAGGCGTTTTCAAGACAAAACCTATACATAGAGAAAGGCATACACACGTAATTACTACAAGTTTACATTAACGCGAATAAGAAAAAAATAAAAGTCCAAAAAGTTAAACAGTTCAGTCAGTAAGGCTGTTGTCAATATTACGACATGCAACATGTCCCCAATGGGAAAAAATTGCCTACGTAAGACCTCACAGCATCCTCAGAAGGCAGTTGGAATCCCTCACTACTGTCAGTAACACGGGCAGGTCAATGTTGCAACAAAATTGCAACAAAATGACCCTCATCATACAAAATGGATTGATCCACTAAAAACCTCCCCCAACTTCGAGAATGGGTGTGTCCCCCCCCCCCCCAACCCAAATTTGTTGAGTGGACCAGGGAATGAGGCGGATTCAAGGACGACACTGATTATTAGCCGTCTTCCCCCCACAACGCCCCTAACCCACCCATCACATCAAATCAAATGTATAAACGAAGAAACTGGTTATTACTTTTTAAGAAAACTACGTTAGTTTTTTTTCACAGCGACAGGAAGGTCTTGAGGCCACATTAATAGAGCCTAGTTTTTACTATGAGAGTTGTAAAATCAGAATCGTTTTTCAGCTGGATTTAAAAATATTCTCAAAAAAATGGGGTAGGAAACAGTTAAGAACGTTGGGTGTGAAAAAAAGAATTACAAGAATGTAAGTTATTTTTAATTTTTTTTTTGGGGGGGGGGAGGGGGCAACCGTAACAGTAAAACTTTTTAGTTCGGCTCCCTGGGGTTGGGGGGGGGGGGGGGGGGTGCCGATTTTTCTTGTGGGTGTGGGTTAAATTGCCCCCACTGGGCCTTGTGCGGTTGTTTCCCCGGTTTGGGGGGTACACTGTGTTCTTGCAAATGATGGGTACTGTTGACAATCTTACCGACTAAAATTATGTGTTTTCTAGGCATTGTTTTTTCTTGTTCGTGTTAATGTAAACTTGTGGTAATTGCTTGTGTATGTTTTTTTGTTTTTTTTATTTTTTTATAGGTCTGCGTCTTGAAAACTTCTGGGTGAAACGTCTGGGTCTGTGTCTTGAAAACGTCTTCCACGCAGTCGTCGAAAATCCGATTTTATCAAGTTAGGGAATGTGCAAAACGTCCAGGTGGTCGGACCTTGCTTTTTTTTACTCAAAAATAAAGTTTCCCCAAATTATAGACTAGACCAACAAGGTCTCTCTCTCTCTCTCGCACAGTCTCGTGAAAATCTCGACTGATCGCGGATAAGTGCCAAATCAGGTACGGAAATAACACTTTCCGCTCTTAGTTTGCACAGCGTCTTGAGAGGCAAGTGGGGGCGATATTTGCACAGTTTTCGAGGGCGGAACGGCGCACCAGACGTGACCACTTGAATTAATTGGATAGGACCTCTCAATTCTTTGGGAAAAGGTTTCAACACCCGGTCACGCAATGCAAGCAGACGACCAAACCCACCAACCAACCAAACCCACGGCCGATAATTAACATCCCTCCCAAGTGGCAAGTTTTCCGACCTGCCCGTTTCTTGGCGACAGCGCCTGTGGTGTCTCATCAAAAAATGACTGCCGGATAAGTTGACACAGTTTGACTTTCCCTGCTGTCCTTGTTGCCCAAAAAAAAGAATGTGGGCTGAAATTCCGGGTACACATCGTTGTCGCAAACTTTCTTAGTTTCTTTATTTTGTGTGGAGGGGTAATTATACACGACAAAACTATGGTCAAAACTTTCAACCGTCAACAGCAAGGAGGAAACGGTATACGAAGATGGATTTTGGTCGACGATAGTTATGCCTTTCAGAACTAACACTATACGTATGCTAAAAGCTGACTGTGATGGACACTATATCCTTTATAGCCTATAGCAGAGCAGCTTGGGGGCCAAAATTTAAGATATTGTTCACTTTCAGTGAAAAACCTGAAATTTGGTATGGATGCACATGAAGGGTAAACTAGAAAAAAAGCTATGATAGCAAGTTCAAAATGTCCTTGGGGGGGGGGGGAGAAGGGGGTGATTTACCAATCCCAAAACGGTTTGTTTGCTGTCACTCCTTAACCGTCAACAAATCAAAAGCATAAAGTGAAGCAAAAATGTTTAGCACACAATTCTGGACAAGACGGGTTCAATGGTTGCTTTTACTTAAAGGATGAGTAACCATTGCACCCGAAAATCGTATTTCAAGTTTATCCCCTTATTTTGCACGACTGCTCCATTGTCCATTGTGCTCTGTCGAGCTTTCTAATAGCCCGAAATGTACATGCTTAGCATTTTCTGAAAGGTGGGGATCTATTCTTTCCATCAAACCTAACCGAA
>JAHWFP010195202.1:0-23552 GCA_023313725.1 Lithobius niger
CTACAATAGGCCCAAAGCCTGTTTCTTAGTTTATTATGGTGTATCAGACTGAGTCCGTTACCCTAATAAATTGCTTAAACTAAGTGCTATCATTTCATCTGGGGAGGCCTGGGGCAGAGGGGGGGGGGGGGGGGGCCGGGATGGATGAAACATAATCGTGGAACCGAACGTCGTAGATATATTCACAGGTCTGCAGAAAACAAAAAAAGGAGAAAAGTAGGATGATGCGAAACCATTCAAGATTCACGAATAAGGACCCATCTGACTTCAATTTATTATTACAACTAAATTAATCCGTCTTTCATCGACGGGGCAGCATCTGGCTTATAAGAATATGAAGAACAATATTTTACTGAATTTACTGAATTTTAAGTCTTACGAAATGCCGCTCTAAAAATCTTGCAATCGTACTGGGTAGTGTAGAGGTCTACCGACCTACGAGTGAATGGGAAAGTCCATTTCTGAACCCACTTTAGGGAGAGCAGGTAGTCTCTGCTTTGTGGTGAAGCCTAACGACTCCTAACAGGACGGAAACTGTATTATCTGTACAGTTACCATTTTATTAGCACCACCCTGTTAGGCCTTCAAGTTTGGGTTTATATAACAATACGGTATTCAAAAAGTTTCTTGTTGACCGAGGTAAAACGTTTTGACCGAGGTAAAAAAAAAAGACCGGTTTCGTATAAAAACCCCATAATGGTAAAAGGACCCATTAAGTTTTCGCCATAGAAAGTAGTGATATCAGAGCCAAAATGGCTGCCACCACGTTTCTTAACTGACACCTCGGCGATTGTTAGTTAAGCTTGAATGATCCCGGTTCGGACCACACAAATTTGGTGACAGCCAAGATATAAAAATACTCTTTAAATTTCCCGTTCTTATCATTCTAAAGCTGTAAATGTACACAATCATGTATTGTGTACATTTATCACTCAATAGATGTTTGCCAATGTCGATAGGTAATGGACGCACAGATAGCCTAATCCCTAGCTGTCGAGACGATGTGTGTCGATTATCTGTCAACACTGACAAATTTCCACAGATGGTAAGGTTATTAGCGCGACAAGCAGACAGTGCATATAGTTCGTTGGCGTATGAGAATTTTCAGAAGGATATCAGAAGGAATTGAGTTGATTTATAAGGAGCTCGGACGGTTGCAGGACATCAGCCCCATTAAACAAACAAACAATACACACAGATACAGAAAGAGTAGAGGAGCAGAGGCTACATGTTAAAAGGACATTCCTCCCAGCGCCATTTTTCTCGATCCACATCAAGTACGGCCCCAAAGTTTTATTTACTTACCGTTAGTCAATGCCTTGCTAAAAATCCGTTTTAAAATGTGGCGTCTAGGAGATTTTATGTTGAATATTGTTAACTTTATTTACTGCGTCCCGGACGTATATGATCTTTTGCGCGCCTACAATAATCAAGACGTTTCATTGTTTCCGGTTATGACGACACTGTTTTTGCGTCAATGCTGTCACGTGACCCGCAATTCGTCTGCTAGGCCAGACGTCGGTCACGTGATCGTGCACTCGAAGACGAGGGCGGAAGTGACGTTGTAGTATTACTACGCCGAATCTCGCGACGTCAGCGCACGCAAACAGGATTGCGCGTGGCTGTTATAAGGCAGGCCGGATGTTGCTTTAATTATCTACAACAGCGCCACCCCCCCCCTCTCCTCCTCTGACTGAATCGTAAAAAAGTTACACTATGTTACAATTACATTCGTGGGCCACAATTGTGCTTGACGAAGTTGGTTAATTCATTAATCCAGGCTGCTTGCTTTTGAACGCTTCCCCGCCTAACAGGCAGACATGCTTGCACTGCAGTGCTCCTGCTCCGTGCTCGTTGTGTTTTGATTGGCGTTATTCTCTGTTGGGAATATGAAAAAAAAAAATCACAATACGCACAAGTCAGTCATCATAACTCGTTAAAGGGGTGGGATGTTTCCAGCAGTGCGGGCCCTTGAGTGATCGGGCCCAGGTAACGCGGCTCCAGATGGCTCCCCCCCCCCCACATCCCACCCCCACGACGAATAGTTATAGGGTTCCCCCTGGCTAGTTACAGGGTTGCATAGCATCGTGGGGTTATAGTGTATAAACATGTACACAAGCCATTCTGAAACCATATTCGAGAAAGGCTGCTTTAATATTAAGTTAAAAACAAAAAGAAAGCCAACATGGTTCTTGCGACAGTTGTTGTTATGACAACGAACATATTATATTTTTTTCCTTTTTCCCACAGCAAAAACTTCAACTCAATCTTGTTATTAAAACCTCAAGGCTGGTTGCATGGCAAACTGCTTTTATACTGAACCCACCGAAAATTTAATTAAATCTAATTTTTTTTAATTACATAGACTTCGTAATTTTTTTTAATCATCCACCGTTGTCCCGTTCTTCCCTTCTTATTCCACCCCCCCCCCTACCCTTTCCATATGAATTTCAAAGAATTTATTGATTGTTGCAGTGAAGACGAGACATTTCGTAAGCTGTCAACTTCTTGTCGATCGACCGTTGATTCAAAACTCTCGTCTCCATCTCAACTCTTAATTCCAAACCCTCGTCTCGATGTCAACTCGTACTTCGAAACTCTCGTGGATCTCAACTCGTATCAAAACTCTCGTCTCGATCTGAACTCGTAATTCAAAACTGGTCTCGATCTCAGCTCGTAGTTCAAAACTCTCGTCTCTATCTCAACTCTTAATTCGAAACTCTCGTCTCGATCTCAACTCGTAATTCGAAACTCTCGTCTCGATCTCAGCTCGTAATTCAAAACTCTCGTCTCTATCTCAACTCTTAATTCGACCCTCTTGTCTCGATCTCAGCTCGTAATTCGAAATTCTCTCATCTCTATCGCAACTCATAATTCGAAACTCTCGTCTCGATCTCAACTCGTAATTCGAAATTCTCTCATCTCTACCGCAACTCATAATTCGAAACTCTCGCCTCGATCTCAACTCGTACTCTATACGTCAAACCAACTGTGAACACCCACGACTTAAAAACAGGAATTTTCCCGTTCTTCCTCTATATGTCCTCACACTGGCTTTCGGGCACTCACCAGATGCTACGACGGGAATACATTTATTTAATCAAGCATTTAATTCGAGTTCTTAAGATTCCAATTACATGGCCGAACGATAAATGCAAATTCATTTTCTATATTCACAGTGCAGAAACCTGTACTTCTGCCCAGTGCTCCACAGAATAGTCCTTTGCTACTTCGCTTATATGTTTTCTGCCCAGTGTTCTACCTCAAATTTCAGCCGCACGAGGCAGAAACATTTACACACGTTTGAACGAAGTTGCAAAACATAGTCATACAGGAAAGCCAACATGGAGGGCATGTACCTTTAAGGGCTCGATTCGCTCGGCCAATTAGCTCTATTTCTTAGAAATTCAGTACGGCCGATTTGACAGTGAAAATATGAGAAACCAACTCTCAACTGTGTTGCAACGGAAAAATAAGCGTATTTGTTAAACTGATCGAGCAATAAAAGAAAAAAAACCCGTCATGAATGCAATCATTTTTTTTACATATTTTTAGCCCCGCTAGTCTACATTTTCACCCGCTCAACCCCACAACGTTTTAGTGATAAATCCTAAAAACGAAAAAAAAGAAGAAAAAAACAGGCCTATAAGTGTGTTCCGGAACTAAACACAATGATATAATTATCGTATAGAATAGCTGCTTTTCACGCTACCAACTTAATTCGCCCACCTGTCGAATCTTTTCGTCGTTATGGCTGAGAAAATCGTAACAGAACGTACGCAAACGCTTATTTATATAAAAAAAAAAAATTATTAAAACATGTTAAAATGCTACTCACAGCCATAGTAAGGCCGACGCCATACTGCAGTATAAGAGCGCAACAAGATTTAACCTGATTTCGACCAGAATTAGTAAACGGAAATTATCTCTGGTCAAGTTTTTGGTCACGGCTTCTGATGTTATAAGTTTAGCCGCATCATTTGGACCACCACTTGACCATCAATTTGACCATCAATTTGACCATTCAAAAAAATAATAACCATCATCATATAAAAAATATTTGTTTCCGTTTTTTTTCCCGTAAAAAATCTAAAAATTTGAAAATCTGAAAAAAAATTTCCGTAAAAATCTGAAAATTTACGGGTAAATCAAAGTCGCTGTTCAGGAAAATGATGGTCATTTCTCCCCAAATTACGTGCCTCGCTCGCACTACCACGCTCGCTGCGGCTAAACATATAACGTCAGAAACCGCAACGAAAACTTGTCCGGCCAGAGATAATTTCCGTTTACTAATAATGTTCTGGTCGAAATCAGGTTTTCTTGCGGCACTCTCATCTCACACATGGCGTCGGCCTCACTATGACTGTGAATAGCGTTTTAACATATTTTAATAATTCTTCCTTTTTGTAATAAATAAACGTTTTCGTTATAATTTTCCGAACCATAACGACGGCGTGAAGTATAATTACCCAATCGCTAACCACGTATAGCTTGATCGATGGATGTTACCATAGCAACGAAACGTGTGTCGTTATCGCAAATATGTATTACTGTGACGCCCTATATTGGTTAACACACTTTGCTAACCACGCCGTCTATCGGAAAGTGATGGAACTAAAATCGTAAATCTCAAATTGCAACCGATTTTAAATCTTCTTTTTGTATGTAAGATAATTTTAAAAAATATTAAAAAAAAAAGGGCTTATTAATTGCAATAAACGATTATAAATAATCTTATTGGTCAATTCAGAATTTTTGTCGATTATTATTTTATTGGATTTCTTCATTTAGTGTGATGTAATTACTCCCTTAATTGCCGGCAAATGGAGTTCGGAATGATAGAAAATGGAAGACACTTCTGAGCAATGAACGCGAAATAATAACAATATTGACAAGTAATGACGCTGCCTAAAGACTCCTCCGTAATGATTGCTTTGCCTTGGGTAATTCCGGTTCGAACCGAATTCTAGGTCAAGTTCTCACACAGGAAAATTGCTTTTTTTTTTTGTAACGATCGCTATTATGGCGATGGGAGTGGCCCCCTCCACTGTGCAGGCCTCACCGACCAAGACACTGTTGAATTAGGCCTTTGTCAAACTGGACAATAAAAGGGACATGCACCTTCCCCATTTTGGTGCATCCTGCGCATTACATCGTATGAGTGAACGCAGCTCGAGCAAAGCCGTCTCGTGCGTGGGAAAAAAAAACTGGAAACTAAAAGCGTTGCAACATTTACATACGTTTGAACTAATGTTGCAACACTGGGGTACGAGTCATACGGGAAAGGCAACATTGTGGCATGCACCTTTAATTCTGTTAGCTACAATAATTTTTGTGCTGGAACGAATTTAGCATTTTCGTCTAAAATTTTAATGACGATCCTTTTTTTGTTAAAAAAGTAATTAAAAAAATTAGATCTAATGGAAGGACGTGCTATGGCCCCTGATCTCGTTCTGATCTTTTGCTAATTTCCCGAGGAGCAAAGTACCCGAGGGGGGGGGGGGGGGTCTGTCTCTTCGTCTGTCTATTTATTATATATTCGTCTCTTCGTTAGTGTCAAATTCGCATCAAAAGACGATTTCAGAGCTTGTCACCAAGCAAAAGTCTACGACTACGGCGTACACATGGGATTTAAAAAAAAAAGAGTTGAAAATAGTATGATGATTAAAAAATGCAAAATTTATGTTCTTATTATTATTATTAAATTTCTTACTCTCATAAATTTGTAAGTTACCATGGCACCAAACAACTGTGCGTAGCAAGTCGAAATTGTGGTTAAACTAAGAATTTTATTTAATGCAGCAATCGTGAGTTTCCATTGGCTCAGAAATTAGACTGTAATTAGTGTACCCTATTTTTTTAAAGTTCTAAATGCTCTAAACGTTCTAAATGTACTACGCACCACAGCCCGTTTTTTTTTATTGTTCTAAAAAATGCGGCTATGGGAATTCTAATGTTGATATTGTATATTGTGTCGATATTGTATTGTGTATTGTATTCGACATATAATTCTATTGTATTTTATCTCGTAATGATACCTAAAACTGGGACTCCTTTTTTAAGCGGAAGCTTATTCCTTGTGACCTGTTAGTGATTTCCTGCATTGTAACTGTGGAATACGTCATAGAACAAAGATGATTTTTAGTGATACACGATTTTAACAGTCGTATATTGTTAAAAATCTGTGTTATCCACCGAGAAGCCGTAGATTAATGCTATCTCTCCGGATCTTCCTTCCAATACTCTTATCTTTTTTTTTGTTTCCGTATATCAGGTGAGAAAGGCTTACCCCAGGCAGTCACGATAATGAGACTTGTCTTTACGATTCGCTGGGAAGTAGGTTTTTTTAGACATCTTTGCTGATGTTTGTCCGATGGTATTTGTCCGAGTGTCGTTACTGTTTTTTGTTTTGTTTTGTTCTGGTTTTTTTTTGCTTATCGTTTCAATCAAATGAACAAAATCAAAGTCGGAGAGATAACAATTCTTTATCAGTGTCTTTTTTCCTTCCTGGTCTTCCTTTTTCAGTGTCCTGTTCCTTCCTGGTTCAGGTTCATAACCCCAAAATTCAACTGATCGCAATCAACTGATTTTCACACGTTCAAATCACCACGCTCGAACGAAGTGTGAGTTGTTAATCCAAGTTTAAAGTAAGGAAGAAAGACCACCTTTTTTTTTCTCCGTAACCAAAACTCATGATTTAATTAAAAAAAAAAAAAGCGATAAGTGCACTTACTTGAGTTAGATTCATTTTAATGACCGAAAACAGGCTTGGTGTCAATAATAAAAGCCCACGCAGGGTCGGATTAAAGGGACGCCCAGCCTGCCTTATAACACCTACGCGCAGATCGCCATCCGCGCATTTAGCAGACCCAAGGTCGGCTGGGGTGGTAGCTGCGGTCCTCGCAGCGAGGAACGTATCTGCTGTCTCAGCTGGCTTTGGGAATAGTACACGAAACAGCATCAAGTTAAAGATTGTGTCGTCACAAACAGAAATGATTGTTGTATTTTAACATCACAATTTATAATTTTCTAGGCCAGTGTCTTATAATTTTGCTTCGGCGATCTATTGGAATAATTAATTTTAATTTTTACTGCATTAGTCTTTTAGATATTTGATTTTATGTTAATTATTAGAAAATTAGTATATGCACACACAGAGATGAAACGTCATGATTATTGTAAGCGCGCAAAGCATCATATACGTGTAGGATACAGTAAATACAGTTAACAATTATTCAACACTGAGAAAATCTCCTAGACGCCACATTTTAAAACGGATTTTTACCAAGGGATTGACAAACGGTAAGGAAATACACCTTTGGGGTCGTACTTAATGTGGTGGATCGAAAAAATGGCGCTGGGAGGTATATCCCTTTAATGCACGGAAATTAGTGACATTTGTTCCTGGCCCCGAATTTCTGAGGAAGCAACAGGTTAACGACATCACTGTCACTAGATGGCACCCATCTAGCGGTTCAAAATCTGCGTTTTAAAACGGTCAATATATAGGAAACAGTGCCCGTGATTACGTTACTGCTTGCTCCTTGGTCACCAACTTTACACTCAATAATAAAGGAGGCACGTGGCTTGTTTGTTTCATAAAAAGAATTTATTTTTGTTCCTTCGCGTGTTGAAAGTAAGGGCTAGACACAACTAGATAGCGGTAAATGGCTATAGATGCAGCAGCTTGTCATTTGGTGGCAATCCCCCTTTAAAAACTCAAAATTTTAAGCATTTTCAGGGCAGCAATACAAAAAAGTCAAAATGTTTCGTTTTATTTAGTAATATCGTGTAAATTCTCGGATGCATACACTCAGAACGTTTTTCTTTGGCTCTAATCGCAGCCACTATTTCCTTTTTTATTAGTCTGGACGACAACAATATTACGATAATGCTACGGTAAAACTGAAAATATCGATGTTTTCTACTTACTATTTCAACCATTCTGAAATGGAAAAGCACCAGGTCATTTTTTTTTGCGATCTTTTCAGCGTACTGAATCACCATCAACAACATCCGGGACTCACTTTTTGTTAATAAAAAAACAAACAAAAAAAAAAGCACTAAACACTTCCTTTTAGTTCCCCAATACATGCAAAACGAATACTGCCGATTGAATGATTGATTAATTGATTTATTATGGAGCTGTCGTTTGTCACCTTTAATATTTTACACACTTTAACAAAGATGTGCCAAAACGCATCACTCAACAGCGTTGTTTAGTTTTGGTAGTGAGGCAGTATTTCACCAGATGGCGTTGTCCTAGAAAATGTTTAAACCCTAATTTATGTGTTTCTAACGTTTCAGTTAATTCGCGTATTAGGCTTAAAATTTTGTCCTCCTGCTGCCTGAAACAACTTCCTTTTAAAAATTAAAGTCATGATTTTTTTCCCCCAATTATAGCTTTCGGCGTAATATTCATTTGAATCTAAACACTAGAGTGCTCCGGTTTGGGAAATACTTCATAAGAAATTATTTAAGTCTTTATTGCCGGAAGCACTAATGTGATAACAACAACTTTGTTATTTTATTTATATTTTTTTATTGTTGAAATTCAATGAGATTGTCATCTAATCGGAGCACTTCAATTGAGGTTACCTAATTTCTTTCCGAGTCAATTTTTCTAACGGCGCTCTTTACCTTGGCCTTGACATTCAAGTGTAATTTCCCTCCTTCTTTTCTTCTTCTTCCCTCGCTAATTACGGGGTTGACGACTTGGCGAAACAATTTCTTCCTTCTTTTATGAGAAGTCATGACCGTTTTTAGTTTCCGTTTAAAAAATAGCAGTAATGTGCTTCACTTTTTCAGCAGTTAAAAAAACATGATAAAAATACGTAGTTTCTACCAAATAACAAATTACTTCAACCACTTACCGCTAATATCAACGTTCATCAACTAAACAACGCTGATGCAATATTGTTTAACAAATAAATTTTAGATTTTAGGCGTTGATGTCAATTTTTAGGCCTAATACTTACCTGGAGCTTTAATTTCGTAAGTAGCAGCTAACGGAGATTTGATTTGTATACGCCTATTCATTTTTGCAACACGGTATGCCTTCGGGCACACAGTTACAGTGTTAAACGTAATGCGCAACGTAGCTTATATAGATCAGTGGTATAGTAGGGAAGTGAAGGGAGAGACGCTGTTGATAAAGCCAGGAGCTACTCGTAGCAACTTGACGTTGCCGTGGTAACGTGATTTTAGGCCTAATTTTCATTTTTAAGGCCTAATTTTTTAAACTGTAGTTTTAATTTCGTAAGTAATTTCGTTAGTATGGTAAGCCCATTCATTCATGCAACAATGCGACGAGACTATTTTAAACGAAGCTAAAATGCTTTTGTTTTTACGGCTATACAGTGTTATCTTTAGGATTTCAATTCGACGATCAAATGTTACTATTAAATTTAGTTACGTCCAAGAAGTCTATTATCATACGGAAGTAACGGTGTTTTAATTTGCCATGTTTTTTAACTAACTTTTGACACTGAATCTAACGTTGTAAACAGTGGTCGTCAATTTCTGGTACAGTTGCGAAGTTGAAAAAGGCGACGGACGGACAAAGTCGTTGCAATAGTCTTCTCAGCCGGTACGGCTGTACAGAAGAGTAAAAGTGGACACCATTAGGATTTTAGGTGAACAGACTACAAAATAATAAAGCCAGCATAATTTGATAGAATTTGTGCTTTCGTGAATTGCATGCTGATAGTTTTAGTTTTTGTGTTCTGATCTGACCATGTTTTAATTAGTTCCTCTTATTAGATAACGGCCCTGATCCGGGGACGTAAAGTGAATTTTAACGCACGTGCACTGAATGGTTTTGTTAACTCGATTACTACTGAAAAGTAGGCTTCAATTAATTTTGTGGTTAAAGAGGGAAATGCGTAAAACGGAATAGAACACACAATTTAATTTTCGACAAAAATAATAATTTTTGTCTTGGTCACAATAACAGTCTAAAAAAAACCAATTAAAATCCCATGGTGGGGCACACTATATTCGAGTCGCCATGTTGGATGTTGACGCAAGTAGATTACCCATTCATGGGCTTTAAATTGGGTTTTTTAGACTTTTATTGTGACCAGGGTAGATTAAGTAGGGAAAACGTGTGGTAAAGAAAGACCTGCTTCCACCAACGGCACCAGAAGGCAGCACTTGTCTAGTTCTCGTAGGAGCCGAAACTTGAAATAAAAAATGGCGGCGTCGTTGCCATGGTAACCATTGTAATAGCGACAATACCTGCGGAAACAGACGAAATACTCGTGCGTGGGCATCATCCGCAGTAGAACTTATTCTGTGTTCGATTCAAACTGTATATAGATCTCTACAATAAACATAAACCACGGATGAAACTTCAGCCTGAACGAGCGATGAGCGAAACCATGTGTTAGCTCCACTCGTAACGACAACCCGTTTTAAAATTGAATGTTTTTGGATTAAAAAAAAGTAAAACGATCAGCCAGTTCTGATCTTTCTTAAAATTATTTTAATGTCCTAATCTGAATTATGGTATATTTTAAACGATTAATTTTGTATTCTTATCGTGATCAATTTGTTTTAGTGACGCTAAATAGTTTTGACCCCCATGATGCTTTGCGCTTCGTTACTTGACGACAGCACCCTCTGGTGGTAAATCGATGAAAGCAGGTCTATGGTACAAATGTTTACTGTTGTGAGAGAAAGAGTGTTACTAAACCTATATATTCTTCTACCCTGAGTGTGACCAAGACAAAAATTATTATTTTGTCGAAAATGAAATCGTGTCTTCCTGTAGAGATACTTTTCGTCACTGTCTGGAGTAAATTTTACGCATTTACTGAAAACTACGACGCATTTGACGCATTTGTCTTTCCAGCTTACTGCAGTTTCACATTTCTCTTAGTTTTAAACAAATAACTAGTAATATGAGTGTCTCACGGCGATTTTTCAGTCGTTATCTCACGAGAGCATAGTTTTAGTCTTCTGTACAGCCGTACCGGAACAGCCGTACGGACGGACGGACAAAGTCGTTGCAATAGTCTTCTCAGCCGGTACGGCTGTACAGAAGACTATTGCAACGACTTTGTCCGTCCGTCCGTCGCTTTTTTCAACTTCGCAACGGTACCAGAAATTGACGACCACTGTTTACAACGTTTGATTCAGTGTCAAAAGTTAGTTAAATAACATGGCAAATTAAAACATCGTTGCCTCCTTATAGCTAATAGACTTCTTCGACGTAACTAAATTAAATAATAACATTTCATCGTCGAATTGAAATCCTAAAGATTTGTGTTAACGCAGCCGTAAAAACAAAAACATTTTAGCTTCGTTTAAAAGAGTCTTGTCGCATTGTTGCATGAATGAATAGGGTTACGATCGAACCAAATTCCCCATTAAGGCCTCTCCAGACAGAAGAAAATTTCGTGCGAAGCTATGCGTAACTACGTGCCTACAAGGTCAATATTGCAGTAATCGTGTGGTTGGTGTTGCGTTAGAGACAAATATTGAAGTCTTTTTTACACCATACTGCGTCGGCGTGCAGCCGCGAGCAGCCAGTCTGGTTAGGGCTTTAGGCCTATCTGCTACTTACGAAACCAAAATTGCCGTTAAAAAATTAGGCCTAAATAATGAAAATTAGATCTAAATCACGTTACCATGGCAACGTCAATAGTTGCTACGAGTCGCTGCTGCATTTTCTCCTGTCCCTTCCCTACTACCACTGATCTATATTGGCTACGTTCCGCATTACGTTGTAACACTGTAACTGTGTACGCAGAGGCATACCGTGTTGCAAAAATGAATAGGCTTACTGTATACAATCCAAATCTCCGTTAGTTGCTACTTACGAAATTAAAGTTGTAAATTAGGCCTAAACGCTGACAATTATACCTAAAACGTAAAATAAGCTTAAAAGCTAACACATTTGTAACGGGCAGTTCTGATGGTTGCTGTTTATAGATTATATAATAGAGATAGCTGCTGTAGTGCATGATAGAAGTGTGCGCCTCAACATTGGAAGTGGAGGAACTGTATAGAAGACCAATGCGACTAGATAGTCGCTGTAGCCCCTTGGTTTTTTTTTATCGATAAATGTTCTCACATCCGAATTGCATTACGAAGATGACAAAATACTGAACGTTTGCGCAAGGTATTTTTATCAGCTTGGGAATGTAACGAGTGGTTGAGAATATCTATTGAACTTTAAGAACACTTGTAGAACATTGAGATACTTAGGCCTGTATTCTGAACACTGACTAAAACTCGTACTTGACTTGAAATGACGTCACACCTATTTAGTGCCATTCACCACCCGAACTTCGTTTGGATACATTTGGAAGAAATCGGGTGGTGAATGGCACTTAATAGGTGTGACATCATTTAACTTGAAATGACATTACACCTATTAAGTGCCATTCGCCACCCAATCTCTTCCAAATGTATCCAAAAGAAGTTCTGGTGGTGAATGGCACTAAATACGTGTGACGTCATTTCAAGTCAAGTACGAGCTTTAGTCAGAGTTCAGAATACGGGCCTTAACTACGCTCGAGTTGCATTTGAAACGAGAATATACTGTCTCCTTAGTAATTTTGTTTCCCCAACGATCCATCCGAAGGTAAAACAGCCTTAATTCACCTTGAAAGCTGGTAATGTTGTTGGATGAACATTACCAGTCAAGGCGCGTTACCCAAAGTAAATAAAATTTTGAATGAAAATATTGTTTCTCAGATTTAAATAAGAATATGATCCGTAAGTTTTACAATAATAATAATTTATTTATTTCCAACTTTTTTACGGTTGATTTAAGTAACGCATATTTTACCTACTGTGATTGCTTTACTGCCACGCTTCGAACATCAGTAGCGATTAGGCTTAAGGGCGCGTTTATGCAACAAGTCATTCTCGCTCGCCGAATGCTATATTTGCTAGTCAGCCCTTATTTATTCATGATTACTTTCCCGTTGCTACTAAATGAATGCGGTAATAGATAACAAATTGTATGTATTATAAATAACAACACGGATAAAGAACCAAGAGCTACAGTAATTTTAAACATTGCTACAACGGATTGTTTCCAAAATTTACTATTCTCCCTCAAAGTACAGCTTCTATAGCAATGATCAAACGTCGGTAGACTAATAATGGCTTCGATTCGATTCGATCGTAAAAACAACATGGAGAGACAAAGCTGACAGTTTCATCTGATAAAATACCTAGTGCTCGTTTTATCCGTGTTAAGAGGCGTGATTGGCTGGTTACTGGCTTGTCACTGGTTAATTGCCGTTAGAAAATTATGAAAGCATATTCTCACGCTAAAATCCGTAGCGGCCGTGTACAAATTGTTGCCTTTTTTTAGCCCCTTACCTCCCTTGTCCCATTTTCTGTAACCCCCTAGAAAATTATTTCACAAACGCATACGTCTGGGGCCCCCCCCCCACCTTCGTTATGAATATAGTGAATTAATCTAGAATTTTTTTCTTTTCTAGATTTTTGGACCCTTTTTCTAGGCTGAATAGAAGGGAGCCGGCACGGAGAAATTAGAAAATGGCGACTTGTGCAACGACCAATCATTGCGCCTTCAAGTTCAGATTCTTACGATTGAAAATGGGCAATTACGAAATGAAAATAATGTGTTGCGAAAAGCCAATGCTGATCTTCAGTCTACTATGAAAGGTCGGTTGCAGATTCAAGGGAGTAAATATGAGAATCTCTCGACTCGACATAATTTAAAGGTACTTACATCCAGTTGGTTTACCTGTATGATTCAGTTTTATGACATTAGTTCAAACGTACATGTTTGTTGCCAACACAGTCATTTTCTTGTTTTTTTCTTTCGTGCGAGGTGATTTTGCGACATTAACTCTAACCTGTGTAAGGGCGCGTTTACGTAACAACTCGCCTTTGCATTCTCGCAGCTAGAACTCAATCGCGATGGCAAAGGTGACATTGCCATGGTAACAATGCTAAATGGATTAGCTAAATCCGACATCGTTTGAGTAAATACTTGCAGTCTTATAATCCGTGCCAATAATATAAAGAATTCCTCATGACGAAACAATTTTCCCAAACGCTTCTGAACTCACGTTATTTGTTGTTTTCGTTGGAGGCGGCAGACATAAAACCGCCGCCATGTTGGAATTTGAGGTGATTTCTAGCTTCTAGCTGCGAGAATGCAAAAGCGAGTGGTTGTGTAAACTCGGCCTAAATGTTGCAAACGCTATTCTCAACGGGTCGCAAGACATATACTACACCTGGAGAATTTATGTGCCATAACGGCCAGTTGCAATCAAATTAGCCTTGCAGCATCTAGGCCTATTGAGGTGTCTCTCGTAGGAACCAAACGAATCCACAAAGCAAAACTTTTAAACGCAACGAACAAGCCACGTGACTCCTTAATTATTGAGTAAAAATTTGGTACCCCCTCGTGCACTTGGCAACAAGCTGTGAAGATAAACGATACTGATGTCACTAGATGGCGCACGGAAAAATATAAAATTAAATCCCCTGGCTCCATCTAGTGACACTAATATCGTTAATCTTTACAGCTTGTTTCCAGGTGCACGAGGGCGTACCAAATTTTTACTCAATAATTAAGGAGTTACGTGGCTTGTTTGTTGCGTTTAAAAGTTTTGCTTTGTGCATTTCTTTGCTGCCTGCGAGAGAGAACTCGATAGGCCTTAGATCCTGCAAGGCTAATTTGGTGGCAACCGGCCTTCAAAAGTGTTGCTGTTGGTGAAGGAATTAAAACAGATCCGTGACTATAACGATCTATACAACCAGTCGTACGAGGACCCCAAGAAACAGGCGATGCCAAACAAAGTAACGGTCCCCACGTTGAAGTCCAGCAAAGTAACGCTCCCACAGAAATTAACAGTGGAAAAGCTGCTTACTATGTCAATTCAATCCGTTAAAGGGACACCTTGCCTGCCTTACTAGCTCGCAATCCGCGCATTTACTAGCTCCAAGGTCGGCTGGGGTGGTAGCTGCGTTCCTCGCAGCGAGGAACGTAGCTGCTGTCTTGGTTGTCTTTGGGAATAGTGCACGAAACAGCATCAAGTTAAAGATTGTGTCGTCACAAACCGGAATGATTCTCGTATTTTAACATCACAATTTATAATTTTCTAGGCTAGTGTCTTTATAATTTTGCTTCCGCGATCTATTGGCATAAATAATCTTAATTTTTACCGCATTAGTCTTTTAGATTTTTGATCTCATGGTAATTATTAGAAAATTAGTAGCCTACATGAACACACAGAGATGAAACGTCATGATTATTGTAAGAGCGCAAAGCACCATATACTGCGGAACGCAGTAAAAAAAGTTGACAATAATTATTCAACAGAAAATCTCCTAGACGCCACATTTTAAAACGGATTTTTTCCACCAAGGAATTGACTAACGGTAAGGAAATAGACCTTTGGGGCCGTACTTGATGTGGAGGAGCGAGAAAAATGGCACTGGGAGGTATATCCCTTTAAAACTAAATCCCGTCATTTTTGACGGTCGATAGTCATTACAATTGCAACGACGTTTGCTCTGTGGTGTCGCAAACGCGGTCTTTCGCAACATAACACTGCCTTTTACTCATTACTCATACCTTCAAATTATTTCGACGCCTACGACATGAATGACTGTACGGCGCAGCGTCATTATCCACTACGTCGTCGTGTTTGCTTTTCTGCCGTAACCACAACAATAATAAATCTTTTTGGTCGACCTTGACATTTTCTTGCAGTCACTTCCTTTATCAGGTAAACAAGAAAAGAGTGCTAAATTCTCACGACGAAGCTTCCACTTAACTTTTATTTTTTATTATTTTAATCGCCTGACCGATTTAAGTTTTACAAACAAGTGTGTTGAACCACTCAGTGTTGACGGAACTGTAACAAAAAAAATTGACGTCCCATTTCCCGCAGCGTTGAAAAGTATCACCTGGTGATTATGACTGTTTTACGTTGTGCACCGACAGCTCGTTTGCTTGTTTTCCTACAATTTTATTACCGTTTTAGAGTTAGATTTTAACAAAAAAAATTCATCAAATGAAGTTTCCGTCTTGTTTACGGTTACGTTTTAATAGAGCAGTGACATAACGTAGTATTATCGTATATAACTCTATGGTGGAGCCAGTAATAGAGTTAGCTGCAAGGGGCACTGGAGGGGGAAAAGAAGGTCGTCTTACTGAAGTCAATGCTATTAAACTGGATTTCTTAAGCCTATAACGCGCGATTTTTGTTGTTGGAGAAAACAATGTTTTTTTAAGCCTAAGAAAACCACTCTCAGAGCACTGAGTTGACTATAGAAATGCCTTTGTAACTTTCCTTACCTTTTAATCTAGTGCCCCTTGTAGATATGCCCTCCAGATCGTAATCGTATAGCCAAGTCACTTGCCGCCGCTCTATACAAACCAGTGACGATAACGTCATATTACAGAAGAAAAAAAAGGGCGTCTTACAGAAGTGGATTTCGTAGGCCTAAAACGCGCGATTTTTTCCGATTTGTTGAAAGTTGCTGACATTTTTGGGAAGTGGAATCTTTCCTTTTTCCCATTACAACCCCGCAGCATAGAGGATTGGAGAAAACAACGTTTTTTAGGCCTAAGAAGTCCACTCTCGCAGCACTGGCTTGACTAGAAGTGAGTAGTAATGTCTGCTGTATTTCAGATCTGGAGAATCTATAGTGGCCAATTTCCATACGCTAACATGGGGAAAATGAAATCCAAGATGGCGTCTTTTTCGTTTTTCCCCATCTAAACAGGAAGTGACGTCATAGGTGTTTTAGTATGCCAAATCCAACTATAGACACTCTCATCATAGGATTAACATGGGCTGATGGTTCATATACGTGTTAAAAATACCTATGACGTCATCACACCCCGGAGAAAGGTGATTGGTTGAGAAGGCCCACTTTGCTTGGCACACAAAAAAAAATAATAATAAATAGGTTTAATCGAGTGCCCCTTGTGGCTATCTCTCCAGATGCTAGCTTGTAGCCAATATGGCGTTATTGTCGCTGCACTATAGCTGGCACAGTGCTTGCAGTGCCGTGGATGCAGTGAGCTGTCGAAGTAGCAAAGCCAAGTGCTTTGGCCAACCACGCCAATACGCTTGAGCGTGCGCGATTTGGCACAGTAAAGTCAAAACTGATATTGGAAAGGGTCTGTGTTTTAACTAACGCGTATGATTGTCGCTGCGTGGTGTGGCTGCGTGACGTACGCCTATCGTAATATAGGCTACCTTAAAAACCAACACCTGCGCGTCACGCATGCGTGAATATGCGTTTCCACGCACTTTTTCCGCCTGGCGCTCTCGCAAGCCGTATTGCGTGGTTACTAAAAACCGAGCCTTAAAAAAGGACTTTCCGTAGAGAAAATTATACGTGTTCGGTAGCTCCATCATACTTTTTACAAATTGCTTTTACGCCACGTTTTACCATAAACATGTATTTCCTTTGATAAGATGTTATTCCAAAGTTACTCCCGAAAATAGAACTAAATAAAGTCAATAATACGTGGGAGCGGTGCGCAGAGCAGGGCATTGTGTAACGGAACATTCTTCAGATGACATCCGGTACCGAACAAACGAAATGAGTATAGCTCTTTTCAATGTCAGTGCATGGCCAGTAACTATCTGGCCCGACCTAAACAATATTAGGGGGCTGTAGACAAAATGGCCGCCACGAGTGGCCCATTTCATTTCTTCGAGGTCTGTTCGGGAATGGGCCAAGCAAATCGCATCGGTGAATTTTCGTACGTACGGTGAGTTCCGCCATCTACTACCAAATAGCGGCAACTGACAAAATGCTTAGTGATTCACTAACTTAATCCCAGTAATCACCCGGAAACTAGCTTACACGTGCCGATAAATAAACTTCAGTATTGCCTTTTGCCACATATAGCTATTGAATCTCTCGACTGCATATAGCGCTTCAGTAAATAGCGACATGTTCGTTTATCCAGAAAGTGTTTCAAGGAAGAAAGGCATCAACTTTTTTGTACTGAAGGTGTCGCCCTCAGTTGACAGAACCGGGCAACAAGACAAATCAATCGCATCAGCGACGCTTTCGGCGGCCATATTGTCCAACTCAGTCGCGTGTGCTATTTTTCATCCAAAATACGGACTACAGCAACACTACCTATATTTAAAAGACTTAACGCTCGGTTTCACGTAGCATGCTAGACTCGTCGTCCAAGCGTTGCGCTGAACTGAAAGCACGAAGAACGAAAAAAACCCAATCGTAGCATTGATTAGTGTATGCGAGATGCACAAAAACGTGATATCTTCTCATTATTGGATTTACCGGTGTTGCAGCGCTAAATGAACGTTATTTTACGGTAATGGTGACTGTTCTTGAAGTCTTCGGATGATTTACTGCTACGTCAATGGATCGTTTAACACTTTTTTAATGAGAATTGAAAACGCCGTAGCATATCATACAGTACAATACACACGTACCTTGGTTGTTCTTCTACTTGAAATTCATGAAATTAAACCTCCGGAGGCTTTGTTTTCAAAGGGTTCAAAGGGTTTAACGAGCGTTAACCACTCCTGGTCATCTGCCCGAAGCCCTAAGGCCCTATGTCTGCAACAGCCAGATTCCCAGGCGGTCACCCACCCATGTATCAATCCAGCTCAATGCTGCTTAACTTCGGGGATCTTTGGTTTGTCGTCGAGTGAACAAAGAGGTACGTAGCATGAAGCCATTGTTGTTAAACTTTAATAATTTGGTGTCAATGCAGTGTTTTAAGTTTAAAATCCGCGTATCGCGTGTCACACGTACCTTTCACAGTTCAGTCCGCATGCTAAAGCAGTTGATTTTTGGGGTGTAAGTAGCGTGACTGGTGGCAGAAACGGTGGCTAATTGGACGACGCGTCGAATTTCTAACGTTAAGCCTTTACATCCAGGTAGCCTTGACTATAGCAGAGCCGTGACTCGAGGTGTCAACAATAGCGTCTTTAGTCCAGCCAGCTGTGAAAGCGGATTTCTTAGGCCTAAAATTGGGCGTTTTCTTTTTTTATTAGTTGGTAGCTGCAGCAATTTCCAGCAAGTGGAATCATTTTGTTTTTTCGGATGTACAACCATAATGCATGTTTCACAGTGTAAGAATTGGATATTTAGTAGTTGTTGCTCAGTTCGGCTCTCTGGTTGGGTTTACTTATGTGTATCCCACACGAAACGACACAAAAAACAGCCGAATAATAAATTGTTTTGTCAATGAAAAGGGAATTAGTAACATTTTAAAATGGTATACACAGTGATTTGACAGTCACATTACCAAAAAACTTTACACCACAATTGAAAGTTGCAGCATTAGATAAAAAAGTTTCCTCACTCTGAAGGTTGTTAGTGTCTGTTTTTAAATGGTACATATTATAGTGATACACCGGTAACTTTAAGTTGTGTTTAACGCAACTTTTTCATCCACAGGAATGGTCCTAGAATTGAAACCAGAAGCCAACTTGGAATGAACACACAAGAAAGTGTGTGCAGTGTGGAACTTACACTAAGCCTACAACGAACTGTTAACGACTTGTTTTGTTTCTACAAGAATGATTTCTGTTAAATGTACAAGCAGACAGTTGATAAGAAGCGTTACTGTTACTCTTCAAGAGAAAAATATTGTTAAATTAACGTGTTTGGGTGTCTGACTGAATAAGTCACAGATGGACGTCTATATCTGTCGATACTTCCGCCCCTACCCTCTCCCAGTCCCCCCCCCCCCCCTCGCAAATTCGTCCATAAATCAGTTAATTTTAGCAGTCTGGCTTTACTCAAACCAACGCCTGGACAAGACACCACCATTGTGAAATCCAGTTATACAGGGTGGTGTGTTCCAGGCTAAAAATGATCAACTGTAAACACATTGTAGCCAAATAAGAATGCACACTTGTAGGACAGCCCGTTGAAGGTGCCTTTTCACCTTTTCTACTCCTAGATGCAGCTCCATAGAATCTTCGAGCAATATATAAAGAAAATAGCGGTAAATTAAAAAATGGAACAACACTATTCGCAGCAAGGCGCGATTTCATAACTTAAACGAGATCACGTGACTCACGTCAGCCTATTGGATGACAGAGCATCTGGAACGACAGTGCTGTGTTTAGAATACGGGCAACGCTATATCGAAATGGTGAACAGCCGCCTTTACGGCCTCAAACTGGCTCTGGAACGAGTTGTTCGCCAATTACATCGACGAAAAAAAAGACCCGAAAATGCCTCAGTTAGCGCCCCTAAAAATCCGTCATTCCTTGTGCACGTTGCTTGCAAATATGGTTTCGCATGGTGTTCGAGGTTCACCAGTGACGAGCAGCGGGCCTCGAGAATGGCGTTATGTCCGCAACAACAATCGAGGACCTTTAGAGTCGACGGACGTCCGAAACGTGCAAGTTCTTCAGTTCCAAATTAGGCCCAATTGACCAAAAAAGACGTTTAATACAGGTCCAGTGGACGGTGGCCCTGACCGTGACACAGATCTGGAGGTACCCATCAAGACCTCACGTTGACGTCCATTTCAGACCATCCATAAATCCATTCAGTCTCTTATGTCTTAAAGGGTGTTATATATAGGCTGATGCAGGGTAGAGTTTATTTTTCATGGATTCGTTTCGTCGATTCTTCGCTTCTGAGATTTTGTTGTTTACTAAATTCTCTATTGGAATGTGTACAGAAATAAGCAGCCAGTGCCGCAATTAGGCCGGGTTGTGGTGCGAAGGGTGCAAGGCACACGGGCCCAGATGGCAAGGGGCCCCCGCAATTTACGGGGCAAAGGCCCAGAAGGGTCAAAACTCACTATTGTTTTGTGTGGGTTGGGAGGCCCTTTGTTCCCCAAACTTGTGTACTTGTTGAGGACATTTTGTCCTTGCACCTCTCCTTGGAAAAAGCTAGTTGTGGCACTGCATCAAATGCATCATCATTGCAACGAATTTTAGAAAGGAATGATCTTCATGTGACGATAGCTCATTTGGTAAATGCGTTGGTGTGAAAATCTTGGATGGTTATGATGATGGTTTGAAGCTGGGCAATAGGTAATGGGCAAGTTTTACTTCATTATTTTAAAGTCTCTAAATTATAGAGTCGATCAAACTCATGATTTGTCAAATTAAAGATATATTAAAGGTACATTCCTCCCGGTTGGTTTTCCTGTATGGCTCAGTTTTGCAACATTATACTTCAGACACGCGGAAATGTTTCAAAGGCATTCATTTTCCTATGTTTTCACTCGTGAGAAACGGTTTTGTTACATTCAAAACCTATGTAAATGTTGCAAATGCTATTTTCCGCAGGGTGCACGAATAAAGTGAGAAGGTAAGTTCCTTTTAATTAAAAACGAAATTTTAAATGGAATTTTAAAAGTAAATTATTAAAAAAAAAGTACGGCAACTGGCCGAAAGTAAGCCGAATTATTCAGTAAGCTACCGAGAACCGAGAAAAAAACCGGCCTATCGTTGCTGGTTATAGGCTTCCCTACAGATCGCGTACGCCAACACAGCTATAAACGCTATACAGTAATGTCAAGATTGGTAATGTCAAGGCTACTTGAACCGTTCGTTCCGTAGAGTTCAAGGCCAACTGAAAACACGCTAAGCAGCCGGCCGTGCAGGGAATCCAACAAATCAACAATTTCTATACCCTTAAAGTGAGTTCAAAATATACTGGGCTTTAGTCAAACGGACAACCTCATTTCTTTCAAATTCGTATTTTAAACATCATTACTCATATCCACACACCTCCTGAATGGATGGAATCAATGTTATGGCATAATTCGATGGCCGATAAATAAGTTTTTGACTTGAAACTGGGTTAGCATTACTAATGCGACGTGTTATTGAGGCAGCTGTTTGTAACGCTTGGCCACCCATCCGTTGAGCTACGAAACGCGATCAAGCAATGCGAATAGAATCTGGCATGTTCTTTGAGCCGCTTGTAACTCCTTCTTTCATTTGTGATCGCGTTACACCTTTACTGAGATAGCGATTCGGTTACACCACAAACAATGAAGACTGCATCAGCTTGTACGCTTGAAAGTTCGAGCGAAGATCAACTGAGAGCTGTTAAATAATGAGGCAAAGTAAAACTGATTTTTGCATAAATCTCCATTTGTAAGGCAAGCGCCAGCGATATGACTAGCAGAGGAATCCACGCCAAAATGCCGACTGTCAAAATTCCATCACCTCTCTGCAAAAATGTCACCAGTCAAAAGGCCACCACGACAAAATGGTACCCACTCCCTGCAAAAATGCCACCATAACAAAATGCTACCCCTCCCTGCACAAATGCCACCACAAGAAAAGGCTACCCCCTCCCTGCAAAAAAGCCACCGCGACAAAATGCCACCCTCTCCCTACAAAGTGCCATCCGTATGCCACAGCGACAAACTAATACCTCCTCCTGCAGTAAATACCACTGTCAGAATGCCACCACGATAAAATGCTCTCTCCTCCCAGCATGCCCCCATGACGAAATTCTACCTACTCCCTTCAAAAATGCCGTCGTGAGAATTCCATCACGACAAAATGCTACCTAACCCCTCCCTACGAAAATGCCACCACGACAAAATGGTACCTACTCCCTTCAAAAAGGCCACCGTGAAAATGCTATCACAAAATGCTAATCCTTCCCTGCAAAAATGACACCGTCAGAATGCCACCACAACAAAATTCTACCCAGGCCTACTCCCTTCAAAAATTCCACTGTCAGAATGCCATCACGACAAAATGTTACCTACCCCTACCTGCAAACTTGCCACCATGAGAATGCCATCACGACAAAATGTTACCTACCCCTACCTGCAAACTTGCCACCATGAGAATGCCATCACGACAAAATGCTAAACCCTTCCTGCAAAAGTTCCCCCGGCCGGGTGCTTCTCGGTCGGACGAATGGACTTCTCGGGGATGTTGTTTTGCACTCTATATGGGGGCCCGAATTCTTTGACTTTGTTGGTGACCTAGGAGGGGCTACTAGGAAGGAGACTGGACCATGCCAGGCAGTGGGAACTGCAGCTTCAGACCAGAGGTTGGCGGAAGGACATGCTGAAGGCTGGGCCAGATGAACGGACGTGTGTTTTACTGGCAAGTTGGTAGGATGTTGTAAGGGGGAGGGCAGCTACTGTTGACAGGGGGTGCCGAAAGAAGATTGAAGTAGTTTTTCATCCATTTTTAAAGCGCTTTCCATCTCGTGTGTGGGGCTTCTGATCCAGATGGCATTTCTATCCCACCTTTTATAGGTGGGAATTAATGTGCCATACGGATTAAAATACCATGCATAGTGCACCAACCAGCTGCAATTGGCCACTGAGGTGCCGTTCTGATGTATTATTAACCCTTATGGGGGCTGTATTTAGGTGACAGCCAGTCTGTGTGGTTTAGCTCGCATAGCCTGGCGTCATAGCATTTTGTCGTGTTTGCATTTTGACGCATGGCATTTGACGATTTACCATCGGCCTTTTCTCCACTCCACAGCATCCGACTTTTATGAAGTAGTCTGCTGTGGTCGGTGGTGGAATTCGATGCCGCGTCCACTCAGCTGGGTTTGCTCACCTTGTTCGGGATCCCCAGGGATTCTTCATCCCCTGGGGA